>CABFVX010000045.1:188550-222839 GCA_902151425.1 Timema shepardi | reverse complement strand
GGAATGCCAGGCCTCCACCGTGGTTCGGATTCCACGTTAAACTGTAGGTCCTCCATTTCATCTCACAATCACCCTACCATTACACATTAGCGTAAGTGCGTATAACCCGAACGGGTAGTAAGACGCGGTGCTAATAATAATAATAATAATAATAATAATATAGATTCAATATGAAGTCTGAAGACCAGAGATTTTTAAAAAATTATTTAGCACCCCGTTTTACTACCCGTTTATGTTATACGCTTTAAGTACTAATTACGCTAATGGATTAGGAATTGGGAAGGTTGAATTAGAGGAAGTGAACCCGCATTTGAGTGGAGGGACAGTGGAAAACCATTTAGGAAAAACCACACACAGTTCACCTGACCATGATTAGAACCTCGATCTCCCCGTCCTCAGCAGTCGAGCTCAACACGACTAGCGCGTTAGCCAACTAGGCCACGGAGGCGAGTAAGACCAGATATTGCCGATGACAGGGAGATCCGAGTTCGAATCCTGCTCATGTGTACTGGGGTGGTTTTCCCTAAATGGTTTTCTACTCTTCCTCCACACAAATGTGAATACACTTCCTCTAAATTCAACCTTCCTTATCCTAAAATAATTAGTCTTATTAGTACATATGCGTAAAGCTTGAACAAATAGTAAGACGTGGTGCTAAGAATTAAAAAAAATAATTGTGGCAGAGATAAATAAAATTATATAAAATGACTAGAATTCTGTTTTAAACACACGGAATGTTAATTAAGAGCATATCTGTAGGACAAGGATAGAAAAACATTTAAAACTAGTCTGGATAACTACCATCATTGTACCTAGCCAATATTTGACACTGGATTCAAATCCGTTGTTCATAGTTAGAGTTAGGAGGGATAGCCACTAAACCAACCCTTCGGGTTTCCTTCAAGTCAGAGCAAGTCGCAATCTTAGGTACCACTCAATTTTGAATAGTAGTATACAAAGACACACAGAAAAAAACACACATAGTATAGCTAGAACTCGATATTTTAATCTAACGTTTTTAAGGGGTGAGATGGGTGTGGAATTGGGGGGAATCCGTACAGCCTCAAAATGTCCGTTTGAATCTTATTTTCACAACCATACTGGCTCTTATTATTAGGTGATCCATCTTGAGACAGGTCCATTCCTTTTGTCAATGAAGTTAAACCGCCCATGCACCATGTCCTCTGCCTCTTCTTTCAGCTCCCAGAATTTTGTTCTTTACTTCAAGCCATCCAATATTTGAATCCTCCTTCTACCTAAGCTCCCCTTTTCCTCCACCTTACCTTATATGACGTCATGCATAAGTTCCTCATATGTTTCTGATCCAGTTTTCTTTGACCCGAATCATAACATTCAAAATGGTTTTCTTCTCACCTGTAGCCACTGTTTAAATTTATGACAGACATGATTATTATGTTGTCAGACTGTTTTGATTTAAAAGTAAAATATTTATGCAGCCCTTGAGCATACGAGTTTTTGAATATATATATATTTCTCTCTTATAACAGAGAGTAACTTTATCCTAACACAATTTTGTCATTTATATGATGCTCATACTAAATTATAGAGGACATTTCTTTATTTGCAGGTGTCACGTTTTGTATAAGACTTTTCCATTATGTTACTAATCCCGTTCGAAACAAGAAAATTACCTCCACAGTAGAAACAAAACAAAACAATTTATGTTTATTTAAATTCTCTGTCAGTTTCTTTACAAGAATAATCCTCTTTGCCTGAGACTTTAACTGTAGGATCTGGTAAATGATCCACCATTCTCGATTTTCATCTATTTTCCATCACCACTGCCCCTGGCTATTTGGCCATGCACATCCATCTAGGCACCTCACAAAGGATCGCAATATCAATACAACTTCAAATAGGAGCCTAAATAATTTAACTTCGCGGCACTCACCGCCCCCAACAAAATAGCGTAGCGACGGTAGAGATTACACCAAACGCAGACTGAGGATTTTTTTTTAAGCGTTTGATTATAATGTTGAGAGTCCACCATTAATATCAATTCTCATAATACTTGCTCCGCTATATAGATGGTTATACTTTTATTCAATAACCACGCGCACAAATGGGCACGTGGACAAAGTGGTCAGTCTCATTTGGTATGTTTCGCCGGTGATGGGGATAAAGAGATAAGGGCTTTAATCTCATCTGAATGTACTGTCGTAGTTTCTACCTAAATTGTTGTATGCTCTTTATCCATTCAAATGCGGTTACACTTCTTTTAAAAACTAAGCCGTTTTAGAATAGCTACTTCATTTGTGTAAATTATTCGAATAACCTGGAGAGGCATTAAAAAGCGAAACATGAAATATATATATGTATATGGGTGTGTAGTTATTAGGAGGGTAGCTTAGAGTAAATATTCCCACATTATCGTGGAGAGAGTATGGGAAAAATACGGTGATAAATCATATTAGGAAATTTATCTCTAATGTACCCGATTGTGATTCGAACCTTGACCTTCCCGCAAGTATCCTGAAGTGCAGGGTAGTATACATTCTCAAAGTATAATTCTGATGTAAATTAATGGATTTTTGCTCAAAGAGAAAAAGGGGTGCATTAGAGATAATTTTCCTAATATGATTTATCACTGTATTTTTCCCATCCTCTCTCCACGATAATGTGGGAATATTTCCTCTAAACTTCACTCCTAATAACTACACATGAAACTAAGCCGTTGGTAAATTTAGTGTTTTCTTTTGTTTCTCTGCATCTTACCGTCATTTCGAGATGTGCGCATTTAATTACACTAATTTAATAATAGTGAGAAATGAATTATTTAAAGGAAATGAATATGCGTAGAGGTAGAGGGAGAAATAATTTAGGAAATAAATACTCTCAATAAACCCAAATGGGAATCGAATACACAACACAACCCTCCATTGATATTCAAATTTCGTAACAACATTACTATTGCGTCCGTTTTAAAATTCAGTAGATAGCCTACATAGGCCTACCTGAGTGAGTAATATTGTTGAGGAACTCAAATGGATAATTATCCCTTTCCTTTCAATCATTTCAAATTGATTGATTCCACTCTAGATCAGAAAACAACTTCTTCTAGTAGTTTAAGTGTATATATAAGACCATGGTCTAAGCACGATCATCAGATAGGTGAAATGTAGTAATATGTTGTTAAAGAAATACAGTGGAAAAAAGAGCATCATATTTCCTCAAGGAGCATAAATGAAATAATATACACTAGAACAGAATCATAGTGAAAAATGAGCATTAGGGTTCGGCCAGACTGACAAGCGTGCGAGCGAGCGAGTGAGCGCGCAAGCGACTGGGTGGCCAAACTGGCGAGCGGGCGCGTAATTAGCAGAGGGACAGTATTCACATATACGGTTGATTCGGATCAGCTGTATGATTATGTCTTTGAATGAGCAAATAAAAAACTTTTTAATACAATTATTTTCTTGGAGACACGTTTTTTTAGTTCCTTACTACTTATTAGGTACTTACCAATCAATATATTACAAGAAATGGCCACTTCTTCCCAAAGTTTGTCAGTAAGATCCCATCTTCCGAAATTCGCACGATCTTCCCTCCACAAAGCTGGTCTTGATTGAACCTCGCTAATAAAGCCCTCTTTATTCACCTTCACCATGTTCACTAATCTATAAACACGCACCCTCTGAATACTTAGAAACACCAAGGACGGTATGCGAGAACGTAGTGAATGCTTAGTGGACCAGTTGTGTGATCCCGAGTACACTATCGCTCCACCTTTTAACTTATGATGACGCAAGCAAACCCACGTAGCATCCACTTCCTTCCTCGACGTAATTTGGGGGGAGGGGGGGTTCAAGTAGCCAGTGACGAGACGATTCGGTAACATTGCAAATATGTTTAATGTACTGAAGTGCTTTAAAATCAGATTAACCGCACCAGTGGCGGAATGGTGCGTTGCACTCCATTAGCTTTTGACTGGGAGGCAAAGGTTCGAAGGCTCAGTGAACTGAAGGTGATTCTTAAAACTTATTTATTGTTGTGGTTTTTTCATATTCTCCAAACTAATGGTGATTATTATTTGTAAAGACCTACTTTGATTATAATATTGAAGTATTTTAACATATTGGGCTTACATATATACCTTATATTATTTATGGCCTTACCAATTAAATTAGGCCATTAAGAGCAAGTGTGTTAAACCTATCACTGATAGAAAAAAATGTCAAATATCATGTCAAAATGAGAAGTTTCCCAGCACTCAATGAACCAACATACAATAATATTGCCTAGCGCCTGTAAACTAGACTGTACCGGGTCGAGCGTGTGCGATTGAAAAATAGAATCAGTCCTATCTTTCAAGCGCGCGCGCTCCAGTGTGGCCGCCTCCCATTACAACCAATGTGTTCTATTTTATATTTTATTCGCTCGCGCGCTCCAGTGTGGCCGCCTCCTATTACAACCAATGTGTTCTATTTTATATTTTATTCGCTCGCGCGCTCAGTCTGGCCGCCCCCTTATAGTTTTCCAAATAGCAAAAGTTGTGTATTTTTAATTTTACATCGTTCCTAGACAGGCATTAATGCTTTCCTTGATTTTAAGTTATGTAATCACGATATTAATGGAACCACTATATTTGTTTTGATGTTCGTTTATTTTTAAGGGTATTGTGGTATCGATAGTTGGGGGATTTTAGGGTCTAAAACTACGGTTTATCATAAAATAAGGAAATTTAAACTTTCTGAAATACACATAACCTATATTTTTCTATTAGCTTAGGAAATTTTGGGTCTCTTATTTAATCCAAATTACACTCAATTTTGTACGTTACTTCCACCATCTTGAAATGTTCAAATCTAGGATTTTTCTCATAAAAATGCCATACTAAATAGTGTTCATAGCAGAGCTCAACTTTCTGAAGTCTAAAATACCTGGAAAAGAGAGAAAGAGCCCTGAATGCACTCACAAACACCGCAGGGATTTATATAATTATGTAGGCTATGTTTCGAGGACGGTAGCTGCACCAATAAAACCCATAAAATATACTCAGCTATTAACTCAACAAAAGCTTAGTAATTAAAATATTTAATTAACTTCACAACAAAAAAACCCTTATTTTAAAGGTTTTTGTTTTCAGTAGAAATGGACTGGGTCAATATTGCATGAAAAAAATAATTTAATAAAGAATGTAATAATATGCTTCCCTGTCTAAAGAATATTTCCTAGTATTTGTTTCAACAACTTAATTAAACTAATATTTGAGTATATTTTATCTTCAAAGAAACTACAGTATGTTTTTTTAACGCTTCAGGCGACGCGACGTTTCGCTCTGAAATGTAGTTTTTGACGCCTTCAATATTGTTTATTACAAAAACTAATTAAAAATTATTTATTTTGGATTATTTCTTCGATCAAGGATATCTATTTACTAAAACTTGATTGATGATCGTCAATAAAATTAATTAAGGTTATAATAAAAACAATAAGAACGAGCACATTTTCAAAATAAACACCACAAAATAACATAATATCCATTTTGTAAACGGTTGCTTATTATATTTATATGAAAAGTTTAAACAAGAATATTATTTAACCCACTCTGTCTGCTTTATGGTCTAACGTGCTACTATCGCAGTGGACTAGATTGCATATGACGGGGATATCAAGGTTCGAATCTAGGTCGGGGTTATACTTCCTCTAAAAACATAACCTTCATAATCCCTAAAAATATTAGTGTAATTAGTAAATAAGCGTATAACCCAAATGGTTAGTAAGACGTAGTGCTAAAAAATATATATATTATTTAATAGGCGAAGTGGAAAATCTAGCTAGAACGCATTTATATTTTACTAGCTGCTCCGTTGACACATCATGCGCTAATTTAGGTAATGACAACTGTCAACTGTATCCTTTAGATTTAAAAACGTATATTATTAGAAAATTAATCAAGGTCAAATAAACATTCATAATCTAATTATAATTATAACCTCTTTAAACATTATTTTTCTTTAGTACAGCCAAAGGAAACGCTTCACGTTTTAAATATAAATTAAAATTGCCCCCTTGAATATTTTTGAAAATTTATTTTGGGGGGTCGGAAGACACACATCCTCATGTATGAGCTTTCACTTTTCAAAAATTGGTTGGGTAAAACTCCAGCAAACATTGTTGAAAGGAATCGTTTTACGTTTTAAATATCCTATATATATAAAATACGAAGCCCAAAAATAATTAAAACAACTTATACAAAGGTAGAAATTTTTAATCTAAATATAATTATGCACAACGTTGAAGAAAAAATAATAATGTCCTGTGTTATAATTAAAAAAGACCGTTGCTTTTTTTCTGATTGGATGCAGTGAATATTATTTGTAGGCCTACACAATATTAAAAAAAATTCTCCTTCAAAGCAAAGACCACACATCGTCAACGTGTTTCCTTAATCAGTGCCTTTACTAGAAACACAGCGTATGAATAAATAAACTGAAACCTGATTCAGTGGCCGCATCTCTCATGAAATACACCAGACTACCTATAAAGGAGATATCGTAGTTCGATCCCGGTCGGGTCTACTAAGGGTGGTTTTCCCTAAAGAAAATTCTCACTCTCTCCACGCAAATACAGGTACACTTAATCTTAATTCAACCTTACTCATCTCTAACCCATTAGAGAAATTAGTACATAGGCGTATAGTCCGATCTGATAGTAAGAAGCGGTGATTAAGAAACTGAATTCACTCCTGACACATTTAAGTTTCTAGGGGGCGTTCAAGTATTACGTAAGTACCTTGGGAGGGGGTAGAAGGGGTGCGGTTCAGGACAATGCTTCCGTAAGACAAAGAAAGACGGACAAAATTGAGGGAGGGTGCATCGCAAGCCGCTTGGACTTCGGGCAGCAATGAAGATTCTGAGTGGCTAGACAATAAAAAAAAAGTGGAGAAACCTATAGAAGTAAGCTAAATCTTGAGTAACTAAGCCCCCCTGCTACCCACCCCCGAGTAGAAACATAATAATTGTAAGTGTTGAGACGTGGATTCAAGGACCTTGATCACTGGATTAAATGGAGCTTAGGGTGTTTTTTAATAAATATGATATTCATGTATTCACTAATAATACTCTTTTTATAACTTCAATTAAAAGTAAATTAAAATTTTAAGCTTTTATAATGTTATAACTTGATTTAATTTTTCCTGTTCAATAAATTTAAATTAATTGTATACGAGTGTTAGTTGTAAATTATTTCGCAATATTAATTTACAAGTTTATATTAATAATTATCAGCAATTTATAAATGGAATGATTTTTTTTTATTATTATCGCATCTTGTTACCTGTTCAGGCTGTAGGAAAAATTGCAAGAAAAAAAGAATGGTTATTCCTCTAAACAAATTTTAAAAAGTTGACAAATCTTACGTAAGCAAGGGAGGGGGGGTCAGGCATTTGCTTAGTTTTGCTTACAAGAGTGGGGGAAGGGTTAAAAATGGTCAAAAATGTGCTTACGTAATACTTGAATGCCACCTTAGTATAATTATTTATACGTGTACCACATATCACTATCCGTTTGGGATACCCGCGGACCTACAGAGATGGGGTTAAATGAGTAAGGTATATCTTAGAGGAATTGTACCAGTATTTGTGGGAAAGGAGAGTAGGAAAACAACTGTAATGCACTTGTCGGGTTATTCACACTACGACCTGTCGGTGACCGGCAAAACTAGCCATACGAGACAGACACCTTAATATTTTACGTGTGCCTACTACTCCCAACGAGAATAATATTTAAAAAAATGACTTTGTAATGTTCAAAGAAAAGCATTTATAGAGCATTCATAATTGGAAGGGATAGATGGCAGAACTTTATTGCAAACATTTACTGAAAGTCACCATATCTGGAAATAATTTATTATTTATTTACTCTAAATATATTATCAATGAAAAGTATTACTAAAATAGTATACTAATACTCCCCTAAGTATTAATGTATAATTGGCATTATCAGAACTTATTGTAAGAACAAAATATATTATTAAAACTATGTTTTACGGTTGTCGCAATAAATGTTACACCCCCTCTGAGTCCTTTTAAATTACGACCATTAAATAATATAAAACTAGTGGGTGAAATCTAAGGAACAAGTGACAAGGGAAATTATTAGCAATATTTAAAAGCAACAATATTAACGGTTTATTCAAAACAATAACAATAGTGCATAAAACTATACATGGTCTCATTATATCAAAATGAGTTATGTTGAAGATCACTTTAAGACAACTACTTTATATCTTTAAAGTTGTGCAGGTATTTACAATAAAGATATAAACTTGTAATTTATTCACTATTCTGATGGTTCAGTCTTTAGGAGAAAGAACAACATTATGGGTTGAATTTAATACAATAGATTAATAATTATATCATCCATCAGTATGATACACAACTTCTATATAAGGGCCTAATCGGCACCTTGAAACTGTTACTAAAGTGTATTTATATACAAATAATAAAGGCTTAAAAATACGTTAAATTTTCCAATAAATCTTATATAAGATAATTTATATAGCGCGAGAGTTTGGCTAACAGACTTTAGTCAAACTCCCCCGCGACTATCTGATCCCGACTCAGAATTTGGAAACGAAACACCATTTCCTTTAATAGGCAATAATGTAAATGTCCTATTTAAAACAAACTTTGGAAAAAGATTATTAATATATGCAAAAGTTAATTAAATTCATAATTAATACAAAAATAATAATGAAGGTTACTTTACTTTACGATATTTCAATATGCAAATAAAATTAAGAAATGTCACCTCGATGTTTAAAAGATATAAATACTATTATTCACAATTCCAAACACATTAAATTTAACTCGTTCAAAATTAAAACAATTAATAACTGTGGCTATCTAAATGATTGAATTCCCCTAAAGACTCTAGCGCCCAAGTGGCGACATGTAAAATATAGAATTTCATTTTATATAGAATGATCAGGTAGAGAAATAGTTAAATTTAGAAGAAAGAATTTTAATGTTTCATACTACAAAAAGGACTAAAAGTTGAAAATAAATCAGAGTCCAATACACGAATCGCTATAGTTACGATTCCGATACAATATAAATGTTTATCCTGCCAGTGTCCAGGTCCAAGACAATGATCCTTCGTCGGTCGTAGTTATCAAGATAGTCATTTTGGCATACATGCACAGCCTATTATATAGTAGGGTTTCGTTGCAAGGGAGGGAAGGTGGGAGAACTGAACACACGCTTGGTGACGTCAATGGTGGCTTCAAAAAGTCACGTACACATCTTGTTGATACTGCTCCATCAGAGTTTCAACCTAGTTCTTCAGGCATCTGATGTTTTGAAAGTAGTTCATCTTTCTACCAACAGAGGGCAGGTGAATAGTTATTCTCAAGTCGTCTTCAAAGTTGGATGGCCCATTACACGTTAGTAGAATCGGAGTGTGAGGACTACGTCTTGTAGGAACATCGTAGCTCGCCAGACCCACTCGTCAATTTAGAATGCTAGGTGTAGGCCAGCCTTGGTGGTTACTAGTGTAAGTAGATTCAATTGGTAAGTACAAGAACACTTTAATTATATTCAATTGAATTATGTAGTGAAAATATATTGTTCAGCATTGCTTTATTATGTCTTACTAACTAACCTACGTGAACTACAATAGAGAAGATTACCATTGTAAGGATCCTATTAGTGTCGGTATAATTGGAGCGGGTAGTATGATTTACTGAAAGCTATGCGTTAAAGTCAGCTTGGGGCGGGTCCTATTGTAACACAATGCAATGTAATGTTACACAAAATATAAGTTATTATAGTACATAAAATAGTAAATTAAAAAGTATTATATTCACACTTGAATCTTGTTATAACTGGCCACAATAATAAAAATTGTATTTTATAATTTATAGAGAGCTATACAAAATATTGGTTTCAAAATAAAATATTTTTATTTTGTAAACAGCGTTCGAACACAACCGCCTTGACGATTTGAATGACGTCATCAAACGCCCTTGTTTCTTTTGATTCGTCAGCTTGATTTCAGAAGAGTACGCCGCATTTTAGAACCTCTCGTTTGAAAAGAATTTTTATGTGACCCATAGACTCCACTTCCACAAAAAAAAAAACATCCAAAAGGTTGTTTTCATTAGTTCCTCTTTAAATAATTTTAAACAAATTGTTTGTGGGAATGTTCTGAATAACAAATGTAACAACAAATCAACAGATGGTCTTTCAGATCATATGGGTTGGTGAATGGAGATATGGTAAGTTTATTTCGCTGTCAGATACCACCTTTCTTACTGTGAATGCCCTATAAACGTATCGGCCACAACTCAGGGTAGGCCTGCCAGTGTCAAATGCCGGTGACGCCCACCGTGTATAAGAGCCTCAATAGAAACACGCAGCACATTTTTTAGCATCGCGTCTCACTACCTGTTAAGGTTACACGCCTATGTACTAATTACACTAATGGGTTAGGGATAAGAAGGCTAAATTTAAAGGAAGTGCACCCGCGTTTGTGTGAAGGGAAGGTGATAAACCATTTAGGAATATAACCTCAGTGCACCCGACCGGGATCGAATCCCGATCTCCCCATCTTCGGAAGTCTAGTCCAACTTAAGATTAGCGCATTACAACACGTGGCCACTGAAGCGGGTTAACACGCAGCATTTAAAAGGGGGAAGGAGGGAGGACAATTTTTTTTTATCCCTGCGTCCTACTACCTGTTTAGGTTATACGCATATATGTTAATTATTCTAATGAGGTAGATATGAGAAATAAATAATTCTTCAAGGTGATCTACCCACATTTGCTTGGATGGAGAGTGTGAAATCATTTAGCAAAAA
The DNA here is from genome assembly GCA_902151425.1 of Timema shepardi. Classification (NCBI taxonomy): domain Eukaryota; kingdom Metazoa; phylum Arthropoda; class Insecta; order Phasmatodea; family Timematidae; genus Timema; species Timema shepardi. The sequence goes on along the minus strand of CABFVX010000045.1, from coordinate 212,015 downwards.
CCACCCTCAGTAGACTAAACCGGAATTCTAATCCCCCCTCCCCCCACTCACCATATTCAGCAGATCAATCCAACACGGGAGTGGTGCTTTAGATAATTCAGCAGCTTAAGCGATTGAGAGGACAATTGACGTTACACTTGCCCCCATCACGCACTCTTCTGGTTACGCCACTGGACCTCACGGATCTACGCCAATGCTCTTACCACTGAGCTATCCAGGATTCGTTCCTCACGGATCTCTAACACAAAGCGCTACTTATGTAACACGTCATGTTTCAAACCATTTACAAAGCGAACACGTGTCCCCTTCTCACGTATTCACGAGCACCTCTATACGCGCGACCTTCATTAGACCCCTTGTTCATCTAAATTAGGGGTGCGTAAACTTACATACAACAAGTGTGTCATTATTAGTATGAACTTCAACAAATAATCTCCACTAAAACCAAACACATTTATTTAAAAGTGTTTTTTATATCTATTTCGTTTAGTGGCCGAATATTCTATGGCATTACTCTCGTACTAAGCTGGCCTGCTGATAACGAGAAGATCGGAGTTCGAATCACGGTCGGGTCTACTGAGGGTAGTCTTTCTTAAATTGTTTCCCACACTCCTTCCACGCAAATGCGGGTAGATTACCTCTAAAATGCTTCCTTCCTCATCCCTACTCCATTATAGTAATTATTACATAGGCGTTTAGTCTGAACAGGTAGATAAAGATAATAAAGATGATAAAGATAGACAATTCAAGTTTAACATCATGGTGTGTGTTATAAATCAGTGTTTACCTAAAGGTGGTCCACGGACCACCACCGGGCCATAGGCTTGCTGCTGCCTATCCGAAAATACATTTTTAAATGAAGCTATGAGTTGTACTTTAGGAAAGCTAAGAAGTTATGAATACATATAGTTTACATTAAATAATACATTGGTTCATTCATGGGCTAAAGAAATCTACACTTATCTTAGAATAACACCAATCCTATAAACCAGCCTCTCCCCTTATAGATTTGACCGGAATCAGACCTACAAGGGAAAATATGTTTGGGTTCGTTCCCCATTCCATGTACCTTGCCATTCTTCCGTTTTGAACCAATCATTTTGCCAGTCCATTGATTATAAAAGGTTGGGAACCAATGTTAAAGATATAAATGACAAATTAATATTGTGTTCTTAGCTTCAAATATGAAGACAGAAGTAATATAAAAAAAAATTGAAACCTTGTTGAATAATTCATGGCTAATTGCATGTGTTTTTTTAAAGTTTTTGAGTGATCTTAGTTTAAGATGCAAGACTGGTTTTACTATTGGTGAGAATGTTAAATGCAATACAGTAAAAACCCTTTAGTTTGAGCCCGGTAGTCTGAAATTTCGGATGATTCGAGCTTAATTTCAGGATAGTGGAGAGACAAATTTGAGTCAAATGCGTTATATTTTATTGATAATAAATTCAGCAAGTAAAATTGTGAGGCACAATGATAATAGTAAATATTTATTGGTACGTATTTTATTTAACTAAAAATAATTACTTTACTATAAAAATGTCATTTAAATGTATAACTACAGTATATATTACGTGTATACATAAGTTAAAGTAACGTGTGAAAAAGTGCACTCACTATCCGTACAGACACGTCCGTATCCTTCCTGTTAATCTTAGTTTTAGATAATCCGTACAAGTTTTGGTCCGAATTAATTCGGATTAACGAGAGTCTACTCACTACTCTATACTATATAAAATAAAAAAGGAATTAGTTATTCAGTCGCAGAATGTAGTGATAATAGTAAAGTATAGTTATTTCATGTTTTGATACGGTCTTACTGTAGCTTGATTTTGGCTGGAAAAACAGTTTAGAAAATTCAAACATATTTATTTGCGGGGAAAAAGTGATAACATTTGACTATGAATATTATTTTTGTTATTTTATATGAATTGATCATATATAGCAAAAGTGACAGCTGCAAAAAATACGATTTGATGTATAAATATATTAAAATTGTTTTAGTAGCTTCAGTAACTATCAGATACTGTTCTTCCTAAGAAAATCACGGTATAGATGGGCAGACAGGCTAAAGTGTCGATATTGTATGATTTGTTTTACAGTGATAAAAGGTCGTGGTCAAATCGTGGCTGGGTGTGCTCCCCCCCGGCCGTAAATTGTTTTCTTATCTACCTCCACGCAAATGTACCAATAAATTCTACTTTCCTACTCTTTATTAATGTAAGTACGTGGATATTACGGATGGGTAGTAAGACGTTATTAATAAAAAAAAAGTTTAAATTTCAATTAGATTTGAAATTTTACCGTCTATTGAATAGAATGAGTTTGTAGTCTTGTGATTACTAAATATAAACCATTTTGTAATTAATATTTGTTGGTTAAAATATTTTGGATAACATATTTGGTAACCTTTTATTGCAAGTCTTTTATGAACACGGATTTATGCTAAACTACCCACTTGGTTCGAGAAAGTTATAAAGTTCTCTGGGAAACTCCTGTCTTTTAAAATACTCCCTTGTTTAGAGAACAATGATTGGTATTGTCAAGTAGGGCTTGACGGTAACTTTTAAAAATCGTCAGATCGTCAGAGAATACTCGTATATGAAAATAGTTTTAGTAATTGTTAGATATATTGCTTTCTATCAGAATCATACTATACAAAGAAGTGAATTCCGCTATAATTGAACTAGTAAAACCAAAATATTACATTTTAGTCTAATAATTTCCCAATATTGATTTTTGTACTTTGAGATACCATCATGTAAACTGAATGATATGATTATTTGCAAGATAGTAAACCAATAAAATCTATCTTTTATTTTTCCTCTGATCAAATCTTAGGAGATGATATTATAGGATACTTAAGAAATATTAGTACAACTAAATTGTGGAATTAAAATTGATTTTCTTTCTCTAATATTGTGCCTTAGTATCCATATATTTATACTAAAAATGTAGGGATGAGTAAGATAATTCTAGAAGAATATACTCGTTTTTTCGTGGAAGAGTGTGATAAACAATTTAGGAGGGGGAGGGGGTCAAAAAACCTGATCCAAGATTCTAATCCCAAACTCACCGTACCCAGAAATCAATACGTGGCAAGACTGGCGCCTTTCTCCGCATGTCCACTGATCCAGGTTAAGGCAGCCGCCTCGGTCCACGAAAAAGTATCAATCACTGCCAGGCCACACAGCTTAAAATATAATCGTCTATGACATTTTTTGGGAATATTTCTCTATTTCTTCTAAGATTATACTACCTTTAACCTTTCACCTACAACCGCTCTTTATCACGTCAATAAGAAAGAAGGGAAAGAGAAATACGAAACTCTTTATCTCAAGGTAAAGTGGAAAGTTCACTGCTAGTTCTCAAATATCTTAAAATTGTTTGTTGTATGAATATAAAAAAGTATTAATTAGAGCAAGGTTAAATCTAGGACCTTTTTTCATTTAGCCTAGTCTCATAGCTCTACAAATATGCTTAAAAATCATTGAATATGAGGTAATGTTACATTTTCACACATTTATTTATATTAACAAAATTCAAATGTAAGATTGTTAGGGAGAAAGAGCCCTGTTGGAATCTTTCAACTTTATTTTAGCGGGAACCGTATTTTTTGATAACGCATCGTAAAATTAAATATTATTTTAATTTTTTTATTTAGCACCGCGTATTACTACCCGTTCGGCTTATACGTGTTAGTACTAATTACGCTAATGGGTTAGGAATTGGGAAGGTTGAATATAGCATTTGCTAGGAGGAAGAGTGGAAAATCATTTAGGAAAATCCACCCCCAGTTCACCAATTAAATATGGCATTAGAGTAACGTCTGCGCGGCAATTTCTCGCATACGGGTCATAGATGGAGGAGTCACGTGGCTCGCAGGCAAGGATTTATAACACGCTTGAACTTAATTATTCCCCCTGTTTCACTACGCTATTTATATCCTATCTATCCTCTACTAGGCCTTTCTGAAAAAAATGTTTTACCCCGAGTACTCGCCAAGAATTCACAAAATATGTGTATCGTAAGAAATTATCTATACATCACAATCATCGAAGGTCTATTATAGGTTTAAATAAAATTTTCAAAGATTGGTCATCCATAAACTATCCCTAAATTAATGGTTCTCTAAAAAAAAAGTAAATAGTGATTAAGTTGAACAATCGCCAGATAAACCATTTGGAACCAAATAGCTCATGCCGTTTTCGAAATGTTTCTAATTTGAAAAAATTAATCATCAGTTAATTACCATTGATTTTAGAGCAAGAATAAAAATCTTTTTTTTTTCAACACCGCGTAATATTGTATTATTACCGTTTTAGTTTATACGCATATAATGATAACTACTCTAAAGGGGTAAAGTGAGGAAGGACGTATTTTAGATGTAGACGCCTTAAGCCATTCGGTCAATGAAGCGGGTAAAATCATGATCTCACCTCTAAGTGTGATCATATAACACATAAATATCAAATTTGCATTAAATGCATAAACCTTATCTCCAAGTATAAACAAGCAGATAAAATTGTAAAATACATTTTATTGATGTTATATCCACCATGATCTCAAAGAAAAAATCTGTCCACTATAACAATTCATCCTCAATACGAGAAAGTAAATATTGACTAGAACTGCCCAAGTGTCGTAACCAATCCTCGTCACCTAGTGTTAAAAAAAAAATAGGGAAGGAATTTGAATACATCTGGGTAACTGTTAAAAAAAAGTACAGCCTGTCAGTTTGAACCATACCTACGAGGTTAGGGTTAGTTTTGAAACACTCTTTGTGAGACGCGCCCTGTTGCGTCATGACGCTCTCAAAAGTTTCCTTTCAATAACAGTAATTGTCACTCGGTCTACATGACAAGACTAGGGGATTGACACGCGTTCAACGGAATATTTAGATATCCCCAAGCTGTCTTTAATATTATCGCAGTGAAGATAACTCCCCCCTACCCCCTATAATCAGTCTGTCGTGATTCTGTTTGACTTTAACAAGGAGAATAGGATAAAATAGAGCAGTTAGAAATTCTTTAACGTTGTGAAACCAAAATGAAAGTTTAACAAGCCTGTAAAAACATTGTAAAAAATAACATGTCCAAAACGATCTTATCGTTGACAGGAACGAGTAGGTGTGTAACGCTCCCGGCACCTCGGCTCAGTCGGTGTAGCTGTTAGTTTAATAATCCCGGGTTCGACTCACTGGCATGATTGAAAATGTATAATCGGTAAATTGTCAGTTGGTATGTGTATTCTCTAATACTTGTAAAGACAAGTGCTAAGAATATCAATATTTTAATGTTAAATGCTAATATTAAAAATAAAAACAAAAATAACATAATTTTGGCCAGTCACATAGCTATTAGATGGGGAGTTAAGGGGGAGTCAAAGCCTATTTCAAAGATCTCTATAAAAATAATATACAAGCTTATAGTTAGGAAATAATTGATTTTACTAAAATATCTTTCAAATAGATTAATTTCAATTTTAATAGTCCTACATTCTCGCAATGCTAAGTTATTTCGTATCTCAAAGAGTTACAGAGATATTATTCAAATTGAATATATGCTCCTATGTAAAGTACTCTCAAATTCATTTTCCCGATAAAATGAGAGTAGCAATTTTATTTATAACGTTAAATAATACCTATATCCAATTTTTAATCAAAATAATTTTAGCCAAATTTAAGAGAATACATTTTTTCTCTTTTCATTTTTAAGTTTACTCTCCTTAATGTTAAAGTTAGATAGCTAATTCCAAAAACTCCACGAGAGAACACTAAGAAAACCCTAGACACCAAAGTCTTAGCCTGGTCAGTGCAGTGGTTTTGGCTCTAAGCCGAGATACACACACACATACAGACGGCACCACAAAAAAACCTTTTTTCGCTATCAGTGAGTCATAAAACTTCAATTATCATGTAAATCCAAAGTTCGATATTTTTTACTATACCCAAAGGGTTGCTAGAAAGTAACCAGTGGTCACGTGGACAAATACGCCAGTCTCGTCTAGTCTTGTTTGCCGGTGGTGAGATAGTGGTTTCAATCTCAGCTAGGTAGTTTTTTAAAATGGTTTTTCACTCTACATCCAAGCGAGTGCTAGTACACTTATTATTATTATTATTATTATTATTATTATTATTATTATTATTAGCACCACGTCTTACTACCCGTTCGGGTTATACGCACTTACTGAAATGGAGGACCTACAGTTTAACGTGGAATCCGAACCACGGTGGAGGCCTGGCATTCCCCACATTCACAAGATGTCTTGTAAGAGATGAAGGAAGGGTTTTGTAATCAGATAAATCTGTGCCGGGATCGAGGATTGAACCCTGGCCACCAGCACAGAAGTCCGACACCTTACCCCTAGACCGCCAGGTCACCTACACTTCTTATTATTTCTATTGTTTTCGTATCTACCTCCATTAGTTTAAATATATGAATAGCCTGGACGGTTGATAAATTCCACTGCTACAGTTCTATTTTCATAGTAATAAACTTTATCTGGCAGCTAGAAAAATTACTAGACCACAGTTACGACCCGAGTTTACTTAGATGACAGCTCAAAAAGTTACTAGAAATAGGTCTACGCCAACAGCTTATATCTTTCACTTTTGACAGCCGTAATATAAACATATGGTAATGTATGAATGTGATAGTTAACCGCAGTGATTTAAGTCAATATTATTTTTATTTATTTTAGATCGGGCACAAAGCTTATTTGACTTTTCATACCATCTAATTTTTTTATTCACAGCACTTTCACAAAAGGTCTAACAAATATAGCTTCAAAATTACGACTGACGAATCAAAGCCATGTGATTTATCATGACGCAAACAAGTTCTTAACATTGTTGCACCAAAGAAGTTGATGAAAAATATTTTTATCAGTTAAATATTTCGAAATACGATACAATAATTATAAAATAATGTACTATAATAAATATTAAAAAGGAAAAGTAGGCCTATTTTTTATTTTCCAAGTAAATACGATGCCTGCATTAAAAAGTATTAATTTATGTATTACACGTTATCGATATAACATTCCAAAACGAAGAATAAATACATTTAATTATGTTTAAAATATTATTTCGGATTGGATAAAAAGAAATTATTAAAAGAAATGATTAAAAGTAATCAAATAATCTGAGAAAACTTATGTTTACGTTATTTTTAATGAAAAATATAACATGTAAAATTAAAAAACCTATCATTTATAACAAAATAGGGATCCTAGTGCTGGCAACCCAAAACCTAAACCTATGATTTTTCAACTGTCATTCAGGTAAAATCTACAAGGAACATAATTTAGGTATAATTTCCTGTATTCATACGTCAAGTCCTGTTATATGTAGCTGTCACTTTTGATGTATAGTATCAATACCTATAGTGGTCGGCCTCTTTGTCTAGTTGTGAGTATCATTAGCTACTAATCTAGAAGTCCCGAGTTTGGTTACCAATGGTACCACAAGTATTCTATCACGCAGGGGATTTGTTCCTATGCTAGCCATAGTCTGGATAATTTGGTCCTAAATTAGGTTTAAGACTTCTATTGTCACTAGATATTCTCCGTCATCATCCTCATATATCATCGGGACGAAGTAATCGTACCTACATGGAGACCCAACTCCAGAAGAAGGTTACATATTCACCCAGTGGCGGCTCGTAACTAACATTAGTGGGGGTGCTGCTCCAGAATTTTTTAACCTTTGTTTTAAAATTGTGTAAAAGGAAAAAAAAACACATGTATATCATGAAAATTTATTCAGGAACTTGATAAAATTTTAACAAAAGAAAACAATTTTTTTTACTTACTTTAACTTAAATTATTACAGTTCCAAGCTTGATCTATTCAGTTAAAAATGAAATCCATTATTCTGGTTTTAATTTGAGCAAAAAGTTCAATAATGTTCTCCTTGATCTCTGGATGACAATTGAGGACATTTTTCTCTATTGAAACTACTGCAAGCGCATTTAGTCTTTCTGTTAAATAAAAGAACCGAAAAAAAAAATCAAATATAATAGCTGGAAGCAAAATAATAATCTAATTTTACACTCTTTTACACCTTATCATATTCAAGAATATGGTACACGATTTTTAAACACAACACACGCTGAGTAAAAAAAACTTTCCTTCCACCATCACGCTAGAGCTGGAACTGCGAGAGCAACAGTGCTCTCTCTCTAACTGGCAGTCCCACCTTCCTCCCCATTCCCCTCCTATGTGCGCAAGCGCACCACAGTCAAACACCACGTCGCTGGCACTGTGAAGCGCACAATTACATACAAAGATTTTTGTATCTTTTTCATAAACTGTGGGATGGTTACTGGAGTACTGACATTAAGCTTAAGGAATATATATTGTACTACAAAAATAAATAGAGAATTAAAGAAAAAAAAGGACTCATTATATTAAATGTTATCGATAGTATCAAGTGGAAATAGGTGGTGCTGCAGTTCCGCAGTGCCTATAAACGAGCCGCCACTGTATCCACCACTGCCAGTAGTACGACTAGATACGCTAAAAATACCTAAAACACTAATAGTTAAAGGTGTACCGATTCAGTAAAACCGTTTACTGATTGTTTAAAATAATCGTTCATTTTACGATTACTTACACCGATTAAATACGAATATTTAATAATAGCTATTGGGAAATATGCTTAAGAAAATGATAACAATTAATATAATTAATACAAAAAGATCCTATGAATACAACATTAGATATTTTATGCAATACCGGTGAAAGTTGGAATTAGATTGTTAGTTTTACCAATGGTATGAACTCATATTTCTTTATCTGGATATGTAATCTTTGCATAACCCGCAACCTAGATGCAGTTTGTATCAAAGTGTTGATTTTTTGTTTGTGTGAATTTGATAACTAAACTCCTACCTAGAAAATTTTGATTTAAATTTTACTTGAAAAAACAAACAAAAAATAATCGACATAATAATGTCTGAACCTGATTCATTGGTATCCGCATCGGTACAACCTTAAAATAATATTGTAATATGCTATCAACGCTGACTGCAAAAAAGTGACTTAATTTCTTCAAAGTTTCTTTTTACCAAAATCTTATGATAGAAATTAAATTTGTATGTGGACAGCTGAGAGGTATAAATTTAGTATTTGTGGAAAGAGAGTAAAGTAAACGCAGATATCTGATCGAGTTTAGAGAAAAGGAGGGTCCTTTACTTCCTTGAGGTGACCTATGACCGACCATTTTGATAAGAAAGGGGAGGTCATGGAGTATAGAACCACACTCGACCCGACTTTTGACTCCGCCTTGAAAAATATCTCGGGTAGACTCTTCTCCAGTGGTTCGTATAGATACACTTGTATGTCTTTAAGACCACAGAAATAATCTGCCGCGGACATTTCCGATAAACTTACACTCTTGATTTATTTTTATTTGATTTGTTTTATTCGCTCTAATGCCCGTAATATCTATCAAATATATAGGATGATTAGTAGAGTAACCAACGTTTTAAAAACTGTTTTAGATCTACCCACACATAGCAACAATTTTGAAATAAATCGTTTAAGCTATTGTAAAAAGATTTAAAATTTTCAAAAATTAGTTCAAAATAAAAGACCCTTAGTTTTTAAACTCGAATTAAAATCAAATTTTCATCTCGAAGTGGTATTATATTACACTTAAATATTAAATTTGAATAACACTAATAAAATTGTAGCTTAAAGTACAATTAGAGATACAAATTTAAAAACTTTTATTCCTAGTTTGGGAGAATATAGTGTCAGCATTTACAATAATCTCGAGGTAGAAAATTTCCGTAATTGCAATAATTTCTCTATATAAAAGTGAATAAATATTTGTTAGAACTGTCCAAATGTCGTCGCCTATCTTTATGACCTGGCGTGAAAATACATCTTCAACAAAAAAATAAAGAATGTCTGATTTGCAATAGTTTGATTATACCCAAGAAGGCAGGATTAGTTTTGAAACAAAGTCTCGTTGAGAGGCGCACCCTCTTACGTCACGACGCTTTCAAAAGGCAGAAGTGTTGGAGCTCTCGCTGCTGTTTAATTATTTTATTATTATTATTTATCACCGTCTCTTACTATCCGTTAGGGTTATACGATTTAAGTACTAATTACGCTAATGGATTAGGAATTAGGAAGGTTAAATCAGAGGAAGTGAACCCGCATTTGCGTGGAGGGAGAGTGGAAAACCATTTAGGAAAAACCACCCCCAGTTCACCCGACCGAGATTCGAACCCCGACGTCCCCGTCTTCGGCGGTCGAGCTCAACACGACTAGCGCGTTAGCCAACTACGTCACCGAGGCGGGTCCTGTTTAATTTCAATGGCAATTCAGGCCTTTATTGAAAAGGCGGTGAAAAAGTATGTCTGCTAGCTTTATTTAGCATGAATCCCTAATACTCTTTAATGCCATTTGTCCTCAAGAATAGGGTATTGAAAAATAATCAGGACACGCCAGAATAACCTTGAAAAATTGGTGGATTATTTTTTATGTACACTACGAATTATCACCCGTCCAGGCATTTCGCGTATTTAAGCTTACGGGAGAGGGACTAGGTAGGTATAATATATAGGAAGTGTACCAGAATTTGCGTGGAGTAAGGCTGGAGGACCTTATAGAAAGAAAAAAATCCTCTCGTTAAATGGTGATGTGTCCGAGCTCTGACTTACACGTCATTGACAAACCAGCTCAGAAGAAACTTATTCTTTTGTCCACGTGCCCACCAGTGCGTGAATTTGTTCTAATTACCATTCCCATTCTTTAATACGTTAATTAAGTTTGTAACATTGTGTTGAAAGATATCATTTTGATAGAAAATATAAACACTCATATTAAGGTGGGATGGAACAGAAAGCGAGTACAGGCCAGTATTTTCGATTTTTTTTTAGAGAAATAGTATATTTTGGAGAAAAAAAAATAATTATTTCGGCACACACGTTTAGTTTAATTTTCTACCTAAACTAATATCGTCAATCCTTGAATATCTTAATATATAATTTAAGAGAAAAATAAATCATCTAATACCAAGACACCCATGAAAAATATTTAGGATCTGTTAAGAAATTATTAAATGTAGAAAATTAAACCAAACGTTTCTACTGAAGCAATATTATTCCACCCGCTTCAGTTTACGCATGGTCTAAGGCGTCACTCTCGCAGTAGACTAGAATGCCGATGATGGAAAGATTATTGTTTGAATCTCAGTCGTGTGTACTGAGATTTTTTTTTCTAAATAGTTTTACAATCTCCCTCCATGTAAATGTGAGTGCACGTGCTCTAAATTCAACATTCCTAATTCTTAAGACATAAACATAATTTGCTACATGTGCTTATTACTCAAACAGGTAATACGACAATATGCCAAAAAATATTATATTTATTGTGTAAAAAAACTGTTATTATAATAACTACGGCAAAAAAACCACCGGCCTTAGTTCATGTTATATTCCGTTCCACCTTAGTAAAATAATCTTCCCGACAGGAATGGAATCGGGACCCCAGTATAAATCTTGTTATGGATATTCCACCCCTAGAATCGCCCCTGGCCAAACACTTGTATGATACATTCGTCTGGAAATAAGCTTGTAAGTGATTAGCGAGTGCACTTGAGGTCATTTAACTGATATGAGTTATTAGGCATTGTTCCTTGCCGCTTGTTCCATTACGTTGTCCATTGTACCGGAGTGTTTTGGCCCCGGGTCATCCAATTAATATGAAAAGATCTTTATTCTTCCATAAAAAAACCCCCTTTTCCTCCATTGTTTTAAAAGGGGATACGTGAACATATTGTCTAGTCAGCCTTTTAGTAGAGTTCTTTAACACTTTTTTTAAAAAAAGAAATATAATCTTCCATCAGGTAATACGATACATTTTAAAAGTGGTTGAGTTGCTCAGAGATTAATTTTTTTATGGATTTAGACCGGTGAGTTAGTACTAACTGTCATTACTACGATTTGATGCAAGTTTTTTAACTTCTGGTTTTTCAAGTAATCACATTTTTCACTAAGGTTTATTTGTGTGTGTGTACGGCGTCTTAGTACCCGTCATAGCTACCCCACATATTCCCATTAATAAGAAAGAACGAGAAAGTTAGAATTTAGATACCAACTTTTTCTTTGAGAGAGAGAGAGAGAGAGAGAGAGAGAGAGTGGAAAACTCTTTAAGAAAAAATACTCTAGTTCACCCGGCCAGATTCACTGAGGGTGTTTTTTCTTTTAAAAAATAAACGGCTTTCTCTTCTGCCTCAACAAAAATGCGAGTACATTAAAAAAAATTAATTACATTTCCAATCCTTGTTATACTAGTGTCAATATTCATTTAGCATGTATGGGTAGTAAGACGTGGCAAATAATTTTTTATTTGAAAACAAAAAAAAATCAATGTCAATGGCGTTGAAATAATTTATCGTAAACGTGGCTAAACTGTAATCTAAAATAGGCATAATAGAAAAAACCCAATAAACACGTTCCTTTTACATTAATTTAGAGTCATTTTAAATAATATATAGTAATGTGATTTAAGTAACCATCACACACATTAGTATTTAGGGCGTCTATCTAATAGAATAAGGGTCCCCAGGTTCGATTCCGAGCATGACCAAAACATTCATCATTGATGACATTGGGGCTTCAGCTTTCACAGTGATATAATCATTTCCAGGAGATTGGCATTGTGTCTGTTCTAGATTCAAGCAAGCCTGTTCGTCGTGTGATATCATCGTTTGATTAAGTTATTTCACATTAAGTTGGGGGTGTAGGGAACGCGAATTAAAGGCAGCATTTTTGCAGTTTTTATAGCCAGACATTTTTGTGGCCAAAATAAATAAAACATTGCTCCAGTAGAAATATTAGTGTTACATTTTCTTCACATGGTGGTATAAACTGTTGTTGAATATTTATCAACCACGCCCTAAAATTTAATGAGAACTTTTTCTCTCTTAATTTAAAAACTTAATCATTTAATGCCACTATGCTCATGATAGATATTCAACTACTGTTGATATTACCATGTGAAGAAAATTAAACTCTTTGTTCAAACTGGAGCAATATTTTATTTATTTTTACAAGAAAATGTTTCACTATAAAAACTTCAAGAAAATACTTATCTTTTATTGTTCCTTCTACACTCCATCGTTACATACTCGTAATAATAAAAAAGGTCAGCATCATCATGACCACAGGGGAATCCCGAGACAGAGACTAGACAGAAAATCCAGACTTTGTTTGAAGCCCCATTAGAATCCTGGATGCACGCTCTAACCTCCCCTCCCCCCCTGGTTGATCATCCCTTTCCAACAGTGGTCGAGAGGGAGATGAAAATGTGTCATCGCTATTTTTCTGAAGTGTGGAGAAGGGGTAAAGAGCGTCTCTAGAATTGAAACTAATCGATATCTGGACCAAGTGCTTGATGACTCCCTCCTATACACTTTTCATTTATCTTCCATTTGCTCTGTGTAACTGAAGTAAGCCTTTAATATTAAAACAAGAAATTAGTAGGGAGAGTAACGGTTTCGGTGGCCGCATGGACTAAGGTGTCATTATTTACGTTAGAAAAGACTGCTGATGTCAGGAAGATCTTGTTTTGAATCCCGGTCTGGTATAATAAGGGTGGTTTTTCCTAAATTACCTCATTACAAATGCTGGCACAGATCCTCTGAATTAAACATTCCTCATTCCTAATTCATTTACGTAATTAATACACATGCGTTTAGCCTGAACAGGTAATAAGACGAGGGTTTTTCTTTATTAATTTTTTTATCACTATATCTTACAGCCCGTTTGTGTTATATACATATAGTTACGTTAATGTAGTAGAGATAAAAAAAAGGTTAAAGTTTAGAGAAACTATACCTACATTTGCTTGGAAGGAGAGTGGAAAGCCATTTTAAGGAAAAACCCCCTCAGCACATCCATACGGCATTCGAATCCCAATCTCCCTGTGAACGACAGCCCAATCTATTGCAAGAGTGATGGCTTGGACCATTATACCACCGAATATGGCCTAATTATGGTTTTTCATTTTCTATTCACGCTAATAATAGGGTTTTTTCTTAAAATTCCTCTTCCTAATTCTGATTCCTTCAGTCTATATCATCTAAGATTTCAATAACTAGTACTGAGATAGGAAAGAATTAATAAAAATATTTTATTTACACCGATTTATACGCGATGCAAAATCAATTATATTTATTTCTGAATTTGTAGGATAAACACTCGAATGCATATAAAATCTCTGACTTTATTGCACTATTTTTTTTTGTACATCTGAAACAAGGATACAATTTTATATATTGATGTCCTACTCCTCCTCCATGATAAATTGGGTAAATTTACTCTGCCTTACTCTCTATCCTTCCGTTAGTGTAATCAATTACAGTTTGGATGAGAAGCATAACTAAATTCACCAGATTTAATTTTTAAAGAGGTTAGAAAATCAATATCTTGGTAAAAACACCCTAAATGTATGCGTTTGAGTTTTAAACTCTAGTCCCGTTATCTTGTTTCAAAATCCTTTACAACAAAAACCCTGAGATAAAAATGAACATTTTTGTAAAAACTGAAGGCTGAAATTCCATTAATTAAAATCAATGTCCCATTTAAGTGATAAATTGCAAGAAGAGAGTATATCTATGATAAAATTGGTGAGACGATATCTCCCCTGAGGCACTGGTGAAGACTGATACATTTATCGACGATAACTAAGATTTAAAAAAAAATGAAGTTACCACTCACTGTCGAGAACTTAATGAGAACATTGCTAGAGAATCCTCCCCCCTTAACTTGATTAATTACAAAACAGGAATAAACAAGAGTATGTAACACTTCCAACGAACTTCGTCTGCTGAAACTACTTTTGAAATATTAAGAAACTATAACCACTTTTAGGCTCACTTAATTTTGGTTTAGCTGTGACAGGAAGAATCGGGTTTGAATCCTGTCTCAATGTATTGAAGGTTGGTTTTTTTCTTCCAAATTTCTTCCGACTTCTCCTTCAGTAAATTGTAAGTACATTTCATATACTTTACTGTTCCCTGCCTCATTATTGTAATTATTAAAATACGTATTTCCTTTATGGCTAGTAAGACGCTAGAGGGGGAAAACAAATAAAAACTTGATTTCTTAAGGTATGTGAGATAGTCTTTATTGTATGTGCGTGCAGACACATAGAAAGTACAGCTTCGTGTGTCATGTGCTAGTACACATTTTTTTTGCACGGTTTCTTATCCATTCGGGATATACACATATTCACTGTATTAATTATGCTAATGTGTTAGAGACGAGGAAAGTTGAATTTACAGGAAGTGTACCCACATTTACGTGGCGTAAGAGTGGAAAACTATTAAGGAAAAACTACCCCAGTACACCCGACCGGGATTCAAACCCCGATCTTCTAGTCATCAGCAGTAAAGTATATTGTCAGAGTGACGTCTTAGATAATCCGAGTAAACATATTAAATCTCAAATACTGAGGGTAGATAAATGGTTCCATAAAGGAATGCTGCGCCACCATGGTATCCTAAGGGCGTCACCATAATTATAGGGAAATTTACAATAAATATATTTTACTACCAAAAAATATGTTTGGCTTAGTTAATTTTAAATTAGTGTTTCTATAGTTGAATTTTAATCACAAATATTATTTTAATTTTAAATATATCCTTTAAATCCTGTAAAACTGTAAATCCTGTAAATAAGGACGTTCCATGAAATACAAGGGATGTATCAAAAGGTACCTTCCTAGTAAAAATATTGAGGACGTTTCTATCAAACAAGACAAACGGAGAAAATACCTGACAAAAGTTCATATTTCACTCGGCCAATACATCAACAATAGCCTAATTATTTACATTTATTTATATTATATTTTGACAGTTAGTGATAATAGGGCTTATTCTTTCTTTTTTTAGTGTCGAGTACTGGTCATGAATACACCCCTGAATGAAATACCACATCATAAAATAAATATTTCCTCAACGATCCCTGTAAAGAAGCGACCAATATCGACTCGTGTGATTATAAACGTTCACATACATTCAGGAATATTCGACTTTTCCGGACCAAATTTTTAAGATTTTCTTTTAAAAAAAAATTCTTATTCTCATAGTGGGCGAGAACTGGTATAGAGAGAACTTGAAATATTTTTAATTAGCCAGTGGAAAAAATGACCCAAATAAATAAAACGAACCGAGATGGCTCAACACTAGAGCATTGGCCCTCAAAGTCAATAGTCCTGGGTTTGATTCCCATGTCCAGGTTGTTACGTTTAGATATTACATATATCTTTCGATTAATCAATAGAGATAATCAAATCTAATCCATAGTAATAATATTCAATCATTTAATTTACCATACATTTCGCAGTCTATATTTACATGATGGACCGTTCTTCTCTCTCTCTATCTCTCTCTTTCTATCTATCTCTATTTCTATCAACCCCCTGGCAGAATCATTCTCCAAGAACAAGAGAGGAAAGACGAGGGATGATTGCATCACGTCGTTCGAACGTTCTAGAGACAAAGCCTTCGTCAACAAACCTATTGGAAAGAGGAAATGGGAACACTCGCGCAATATTCACCGAGAAGTTAGGACCTGCGTTCGTATGGACAATACATATTTTTTTAATTAATCATATTTTAATAGTTCCAGTTTCCTAAGAAGTAAAATAGCATCGCGTGTGATATCGAGGATAACATATTCACCCTGTCCATTACAAAAAAATAACGCTGAATAAACACTAAATTAAATATAGATGAGTGATTTTAAATATAAACCGATGATAAAAAAAAACCTTCCTCAACGAATCATCTCCTCATGATCAAGAACAATAGGCTGGTCTTCCGCGACGTGATAAATAATATTACATACATGTTGCTCTCCGCGGGGAATGATTCACGGACCGTAACACTAAAATTATGACTACTAAAAATAGCTACAAATAATATTACAATACCTACATTTTTCATATTTTTGAACTTTAATACGAATATGGATTATAGTTTACATTTTATGTATTTTGTTGAGAAACCATTTGAGCTATCTTGATTAAAAATGTTTGTCCTAAGATAAACATATTTGGGAACCTTCTTAATAACTTTCTTTGCTATACTATAAATACTATCATATTTATTTATTTAAGTGTCAATGACTTATAAATAAAACCTCAATAAACTTAAATAAATAAATTAAAGTTGTTTTTATAACAATTAAAGTATTAAGAAAAGATCCCAAAATGTATATTTTAGAACAAAAAAAGTGTTAATCAAAACAGTACAGATAGTCCCCCCCCCCNCTCCCCAATAATAATTTCAAAGCTAATCAACATCCAACATCCTTCAACACGGCTACACGCTTTCTGATGGTTGAGTGGTCAGATAGTTAATACCCCACTTTCAGTTTAAAAGCAGATTATTGTGGTTATATTTAAAATATAGTTGCATTTATGTATAAGTTGGTATTATTATACAAATATTAAAATGGTAAACTTATCTTGGTGTGATACACATCTTACTACGTGTTTGGTCAATTCTCATAGGGGTAAAGGTAAGTAAAGTAGAATTTAAAGAACGTGTACTAAGATTTGCGGAGGTGTAGGTTGGGAAACAGTTTAGGAAAATAACAACCCATCCTCCACTGCACTAAGCTTGGATTAGAAACGTGACTTCCTGATTAATGTCACAACAAACTAAACGAGACAGATATATTTGTTATTATATCCACCAATATGAGCTAGGAACGTTTTTTACGTTATTTTTTCAGGTATACTCTACTGGATCAAGTATATGTAAATGTCAAGTGCTAATAAAATACAGAGGAACCCATAAAGTATACATACACTTTATAGAATGGTGGGTTGAAGTGTGCGTGCTTGGGGTGGGGGGGGGGGAGGTGGGGCGAGTTGTCCCCTCTGTATAACCTTTTGTTTAGAAAGTGTACGTTTAATCAATAACTCAAGCTACCCCAATAATTACGTTTTTTTTAAGGTTCGATTACAAGGATCTATGGCATGAAGATAATGGTGCTATTAGGCAGGCAGACAATGGTGTAGGTGTCGTATAATAGGTTTTTCTGGTGGCAGGGAGGTCAATGTTCGAATCCTGCAGGTTGTAATGAAGTTTATTTTCTCTAGATGGTTTCCAATTTTGCCTTTACGCAAATTCCTGTATATTTTCTCTAAGATTCTACCTTCTTCGTCCCTACCTCCAAGGAGTGTGTCGTAGTGTGTTGCCAGGGTAATCAGAGCTTTAGTTATATGTTCTTATTACTCAGTAAGACATTCATTAGTAAAGTGTTAAGGGGAATACCATTTCCATGTTAGGTATGTAGTGAAGGGTACTATAATTGGTCAAATTGGAACCTATTGAGGGGGGGGGGGAGGATATCACAATTTTAATAAGCTCTGTACAGTGGCCGAACGATCTAAGGCGTCACTCTCGCGTTAGACTGACCTGATCAAGACGGAGAGATCATGGCTCGAAAACCGGTCGGGTCTACTGAGGGTGTTTTTTCTAAATAGTTTTTCCCACTTTACTACCTCAAAAATACTTCCTTACCCCATTAGCGTAATTATTATATATGCGTATGGTCTGAACAGGTAGAAAGACACGAAGATAGAAAATAAACCTTCAGCTACCCTGAAACACATTCCACGCCACGTTCCTGCCTACTCCTTTTGCGTAAGATAGGCCCTGATAGGTAGTGAAACGTGATGAACTTGAAAAAAAATATACACATGATAATTTTGGGAAATATTTCCTAACAGTTATTGATATATATATATATATATATATATATATATATATTAGGGGTGTGCGAAGTCCACTTTTCAATTCGAAGTGAACTCGAATCGAATATAAGAAATATTCTCGAAGCTGAATCGAAGATAAAATATTTTCTTTTAGTTGTTTTATGATTGAAAAAAATAGTATATTATGATTATTTATATTACCTCGTGTACTAAAATTAATTAGAAAATGTTTTATTGTACAATTGTTTGTAATAATTCGTGTTAATCTGACAGATCATGTTATTATAATGACATTCAATTCAATTACTTCAGATTTTTTTTCTGTATGAATATTAATTTGTAATTACATAAAAGCTCAGAATGGCTATATCTGAACCTAAATGGAATATTTTAGCTGTAAATATTTTTATTGATGAAGCTTCTATGCCAGAATTTGTTTCAGAACAAAATAAAAACTGATGTTTGTTTCAAAGCTAAGTATAAGTTATGAAGCTTCGTACACCCCTAATATATAATTATAATACTGTATATAAACAAAATGCCAGAAGGATTACACAGTGCTCAAACAGCGCACAAGTCTGGGTTCAGAAGTAAAGCTATTAACCATAATTTAGCTCTTATAAAATACAATGAAGACATGAATCTTACTCCGTAGGCGTATGCAAGGAAATCACAGTAAAAAGGGGAGGAATTAAAGTGTGATGTTAAATTGTGTTTCTAGGCGATGCTTTATGTTCTGCGAATGGTTTCCGATTCACTCGACCAAAGCGATTGTATTAGGCTTACCGCAGGCAAATAAAACGTTTCATTTAACATATTTATAAGCCATTCCCTTACTAGTGTTGGGAATAATCCCCTCAGTAAGCCGAAGCTTCTAAGCCTAGTCACACATAAAGAACGACACATGGATTAAACTATATCCCGATTACTGGAATAAGTCAACTTTTGATTAAAGGCGTTATTCTCGCAATATGTTGGACTGTCGATGACGGGGAGATACGGGTTCGAATCTCGATCGGGTGTACCGAGTTATTTTTCCAAAATTGTTTTCCAATCCTCCTCCATGAGGGTAGTTTTTTCCTAATGGTTTCCCACTTGCCTTCCGAGCAAATGTGGGTATATTACGTCTAAAATGTTATTTTGTTCTTCCCTTCTCCACTAGAGTGACTATTCGTATAATCTGAACAGGTATTAAGTCACAGTGATAAAAAAAAACACTATCTATGACGTTGTATTATTATTATTATTATTAGCACCGCGTCTTACTACGCGGTTTATACGCACTTACGCTAATGTGTAATGGTAGGGTGATTGTGAGATGAAATGAATGACCTACAGTTTAACGTGGAATCCGAACCACGGTGGAGGCCTGGCATTCCTCACATTCACAAGATGTCTTGTCAGAGGTGAAGGAAGGGTTTGGTAATCAAATAAATCTTTGCCGGGACCGAGGATTGAACCCCGGCCGCCAGCATAGAAGTCTGACACCTTAACCCTAGACCGCCAGGTCACCCTATGACTTTGTAACTTGACCTATCATTATAATAAAAACTTTATTTTTTGTTAAAAATTTCGAAGAAGACTTTTGATGTTCTGCTTTTCTCACGAGAGAGCACATTGATATTCTATATTTCCTCTTGAAACGTATTTCATTGTAAAACATTTCATGTGGAATACAGCCTTTACAATGCCCTTTACCGTTGGAGTAGAAAATATTCCTTCGCGAAATAACAAAATGTCAAAAGCACACAAAATATCACATTTATCCTTAGTGCCGTTATTTGTAGCATTTCTCCCAACTTGAGAAACACCCTGATCGAATTGATGATCCGTTTTATTTTGCATGGACTTTCATAATTGTAAAACTTAATTGTATTTATTGACTTTTCATAATATTAGTGTATAAAATGTTATGAGTGCTCCAGCACGTATTTTTATGGTGTAAGGGCTACTGTTGTCTAAAAAATTGGGGAATCCCTGAAATAAATAAACTTATTTTTAGTAATAAGTTTTTTCAACCACCTTCTTTTACTACCTGTTCAGGTTTTACGTCCAAGTTAAAATTACGCTTATGTATGATGGATGAGTAAGGTTGAAGCTTAGAGAGTGTGTACACGAATTTGCTTGAAGGAAGAATGTAAAATCATTTTTGAATAAACCTCCCTCAGTTCACCCAATCGGAACTCGAAACCCTGTATCCACGTCATTGGTAGTCTAATCTATTGTGAAAGTGACTTCTTACACCATGTGGCCAGCGAATCGGCGAATTTTTTAATTGTCTTTACAAAACTATCGATTATTTTTATTTTCATTTATACGTCCAACAACATAGTTATTAGGAACTTTTTTTATTTACATCACGTGTTATTAAAAATCCGGGCTATCCGCATTTAAGAGCCCATCTTCCCCCTACCCCCTGCAGATTTACTGATTAACCAGATAATTAGATCCAAGATTACCTCAGAACCAGAAAACGCACCATAGTGCGATTTTATATATTCTTAATTTCTCAACAGCAAATATAGATCAGTGTATTCATTTTTAAATTTTGTGGTATTTTTTAAATATGGTTAAACTGTTTTTCAATGGTTTCAATTTCGCTGTATTTTTAAAGTAGAATACAGAAGAAACCGACATCACGTAGTGACGTCTCTCTCGAGCTAAATTGCAATCCTTAGGTGTCATCCGGGTGCTACGATGCACTTTTAATTACAGGCATGGAGTAGTAATTAGGAAGATAGAATTAAGAGAACAAATACTCTCATCTTTGTAAAAGAAGTAGAGTGGAAAACTCTTAAGGATAATATACACTCAATTACCCCACCAGGATTAAAATCCCGACCTCTCTGTAACATGCAAAAATGACGTAATTTTAAGGGACGACCATACTCGTAACCGTGTTGCTGAGACCAGGGTAACCAGAACGTCAAACAATGTTTATTCGGGATACAATAATTGCTTTCATTTGAGAGCAAATCGCTGTCAGAATCTGGTCTCTTTGTTTTGACCATCCTCTTGTATAACTAGGCATTATAATTATTATTATTATTATTATTATTATTAGCACTGCGTCTTACTACCCGTTCGGGCTATACGCACTTACGCTAATGTGTAGTGGTAGGGTGATTGTGAGATGAAATGGGTGACCTACAGTTTAACATGGAATCCGATCCACGGTGGAGGCCTGGCATTCCTCACATTCACAAGATGTCTTGTCAGGGGTGAAGGAAGGGTTTGGTAATCAGATAAATCTGTACCGGGACCGATGATTGAATCCCGGACCCCAGCACAGAAGTCTGACACCTTACCCTTAGACCACCAGGTCATCTTTTAACAAGTCATTGCTTGCTGGTGTAGAGCACGGTAGTCTTGGAGTAAAGTACTCGCCTCCAGACCCGATGTACGTGGGTTCAAACACAGGGTCGAAGAATTTTTCTTGAGCAATAAGAATCCGTAGCACAACTTCCTTCGGAGGGTAAGTAAAGCCATCGGTCCCGTGTCAATTGTGGCATGTAAAAGAACTCTGGGAGGTATGTGAAAATACCCTTACCGGCAAAATTGGCAGGCCCTTTCACTCATAGAAAATTCTTCTTGTCCTGATAAAATCAGCCGGTTCAGAAAGTGCATGCTAAACACTTCAGATAAATAAGTAGCATGCAAGTATTTTGGTAGCACCGTCCTAGTCGCGGCGACCAGGTTGCAAGTATGGCTGCAACTTAAGACGTTAAGATTAAGAGGACAAATAGGAATAAATTCATACCCATTAGTGTGGAAAGAGAATGGGTAAACTTCAAAGATAACGTGCAAGTGGCAAAAACCCCATCCGCTTCAAATGACACCTCAACTTGCCGGCAATCTAGTATAGTGTGAGCGTAACGCCTTAGACTGTGTGATTCTTGGTGTGGGTATAAGGCTTATTAACTAATCAATATATCTCAACACTGACCCTTTTCGGTGGCCACGTGGTCTAATGCGCTACTCTCAGAATAGACTAAACTACCGATGACGGGAAGATAGAGGTTCGAATCTCGGGCGGTTGTACTGAGAGTAGTTTTTCCAAAATGGCTTTCCGCTATCCCTCCACGCAAATGCGAGTACACTTCATTTAAATATAGCCTTCCTGATCCATAAAACCATTAGCGTAATCAGTACATGATCGTATAATCCGAACGAGTAATAAGACGCAGTGCTAAAGAAAACACTGATCCTCACGTGGAAAGTGGTTATTCAATGGTTACATTATAAAGAATTAATTTATAGTTATTTCGAGTCAACTAAAAAGGCTAAGATATGTTAAGTTTTATCATTTATCTTAAATTAGATTTAGCTATTTAAATAGAATGTAAAATGACACCTGGACATGAAAATCGATCTAAGGACCTTTGATTTACCAATGGGTTCTCCAGGGACCCTGTTTAGTATCATTCTTCCCTAATCTTATATATAAAATTCTCGTGTCACAATGTTCGGGAACGATTCTCATGAAATTTTGTGAGCATATTGAGTAGGTCTGAGAATCGGCCAACATCTATTTTTCATACCCCTTAGTGATAAGGGTTGTCCACCCTTAACATTTTTCTATAATTTTTAGACATTTTTTTAATATCTTTATATAATTCTTATACCAGTGTGTAACGGGCAGCGTGGGGGGGAGGGGGGTTGTGAAGCTTATATAATTCTTATACCACAGTGGGTAACGGGCAATGTGGGGGGAG
>CABFVX010000045.1:154117-188363 GCA_902151425.1 Timema shepardi | reverse complement strand
CTGCCCGTTACCCACTGTGGTATAAGAATTATATAAGCTTCCCAACCCCCCTCCCCCCCACGCTGCCCGTTACACACAGGTATAAGAATTATATAATTCTAATACCACAGTGGGTAACGGGCAGCGTGGTGGGGGAGGGGTGTTGTGAAGCTTATATAATTATGATACCACAGTGGGTAACGGGCAGGGAGGGGGGGTTGTGAAGCTTATATAATTATGATACCACAGTGGGTAACGGGCAGCGTGGGAGAGGGCGGGGGGTTGTCAAGCTTATATAATTATTATACTACAGTGGTTCACGGGCAACGCCGTGCGGGACTGCTAGTAGTTTATAAAACGTTTAGTTAATCTAACAAATGTTGGAAATGGACACCTGGGCACAAGGGCTTAGAGCGCTGGTTCGATTATCAAGTCTGAGTGCTATTATTTTATCGAGTCAGCGCTCATTCAAAACGTGCCATGAATGTTTATATTCAATGTTTTTACATCTCTCTATTTTTTAGTATAACGAATAACTAAGTATTGTTCTATGATATTGAGAATATATTTAGTTTTTCATTAAATTTAAGCAAACCGATTATTTTTGGTGCATTGGCTTGCTTATAAAATATATTGTAAAATAAAATCAGCTCTGTTTTTGTTAAATAAACATATTATATTTCTAAGCTAACCGTGCAGTACATTGATTAATTATTTTTTAGGGGGGTATCAACGTGTTATTTAATAGTAGACTCAGAAATACGCACATTTTAGGAACAATCTGTAAGAAAGTTCTAAAACTCTGTATTTTAATCGCTCCAAATATGAGTATTCAGATCAGTGTATTTCCAGAAATGTATTTTTTTTAAAGTTACGTGTTTCACAAAGGATCTTGATGCGTACAAATTATTTGCATAATAATACCATGATGGGGAGTATAAAAAAATGCAGGATTCAGGTTTCATTTCTCAAAGCTAAACCCAACAATTACCCTTAAAATGGAACCAGTCCACATTTTAAAACAATAATCTTGATATTTTTTGCTGGTAAGAGTGGAGAAAAAGTTAACATTCAGATGTTAAAATAAATACATGAATTTACATATCAGTTTCTTTTTCGTGCTCATATAATATATACATAATTGCTGTTATAGTTTCCACCAAAGATTGTGTGGAATTTTTTGACAATCAAAGAAAGTTTGCCATGTCATTTGTGAGATCTCCAAATGGTGACCTGTACTTGGACATTCTAAATAAATGAATGTGCATATTTGTGTTGAAATCATTACATCCTTACTCTATGACATTAGAAGCTCAAAAGTTCATTGCCGCACTTACAAAAGTATGCCACCTAACTCTAGCTTGAGCTAGTTCTATCCAGTCCACCTCATTACATCCTGTATATTTCGAGTCAATTATAATGTTACTCTCCTATATGCGTCTAGGTATTCCTAATGTCTTTCCATTGGTTGTTGCCAGTCATTACTCTAAATCTGGTTCTAGATTCTCCCATTCGAGCTGCATGTCTTACCCACCATAGTGTACGAGACTTAACTATCCTAACAATGTCTTGTGATGAGTACAGGGTATGTAGCTCTATAATGGGTAACCTCCTCCCTTTTCCAGTATATTCATCCCTTTTTGAACAAAATATATTTCTGAACACCTTGTTTTCAGACATACTAAATATTTTCTTCATGTAATAGTACTAATAATAATAATATTTAGCACCATGCCTTACTAACCGTTCGGGTTATACCCTTTAAGTACTAATTACTTTAATGGATTAGGAATGTTGAATTAGAGGAAGTGAACCCGCATTTGCGTGGAGGGAGAGTGGAAAATCATTTAGGAAAAACCACCCCCAGTTCACCCGACCGAGATTCGAACCTCGATCTCCCCGTCCTCAGCAGTCGAGCTCAACACGACAAGCGCGCTAGCCAACTACGCCACTGAGGCGGGTTTCTTCATGTAACGTAGGATATCACGTTTGACACTTATAGAGAGCAACCAGTATAACTTTTGTTTTGTATATTCTTAGTATTTAAGTATTCAAATGATTGGTAAACTGTATCTATAGAAGGGAAATTGAGAACTGATTCTATCTAAATATATGAGTCGTAGGACATCAAATGATCTGCTGGAGATTGTAATCTGTAGCAATATCTTTATTTTTATATTCAATAAAAGTACTAGGCATATATAAAAACTTTAGTGATTGAAATATGTCGATAGCTTGCAAATAATATTCTAAGATAGATCTGCTCAAAATGGAAAAATAGCTAGTTATAAATAATGTAATCAAATGCCTCAAATGTAACTATATATTCTAGTGTCAAATTTCATTTTTTCCACTAACATAATTCATCCGTTTTTTGTTAATTCTGAGAGTTTTAACATAACTGTCTAGAATATAAATATCAATATACAATGAGTCGTTTTTATTTGAATCATCTGTCGAGGGAGATGTGTATCAAATGAGTGATAGCCTTTGGGCACAATTGTGAATATCCAATTCGTTTAATCTCAATCTTCTTATGGTTTTTGTTACAATGGAATCGTTTTCCCGCGCGAAGTCGAGTTAGTATACCCGCATTTGCCTGAATTGGACTCTGGTTACATTATAAGTGAATTAGACTCTGGTTACAGTAGAAGTATGGACTCTGGTTACAGTAAAAGTTCATTCGAGTGAAAATTATTCGGGATAAGCTTTTGTTTTAAATGAAATGTAATTTAAAAAATGTGTTATGGATTCCCCCTTAGAGTTATATTTGTTAAAAAAAAATCATAATTTAAAGATACTCATTTTAGAAAATACATGACCCGCCTCGGTGGCGTTAGTTGGCTAACGCGCTAGTCGTGTTAAGCTCGACTGCTGAGGACGGGGAGATCGAGGTTCGAATCTCGGTCGGGTGAACTGGGGTTGGTTTTTCCTAAATTGTTTTCACTCTCTCTCCACGCAAATGCGGACTCACTTCCTTTAATTCGACCTTCCCAATTCCTAATCCATTAGCGTAAGTAGTACTAAAAGCGTATAGCCCGAACGGGTAGTAAGCCGCGGTACTAATATTATTACCATTATTATTATTAGAAAATACAAATACAAAATAATGTGTGAACCTTTTATATTATCAACTCAATTTAAGTGAATATTAAGGGCCAGCTTCATAGTCAAATTTAGTACGCCTCAAGTGCAGCGCTACACTAAGTTCATGACTATACCTACCTAAACTCGAATGGAATGGGCCGTTCTCACATAGGAAACTGTGCCCATTCCATTCGAGTTTAGGTAGGTGTCGTCATGAACTTAGTGTAGCGCCGCACTTGAGGCGTACTAAATTTGACTATGAAACTTGCCCTAAGTGTTATATGAATAGCTACACAGTCAACCCAGCAAATTGGATTAATACTACCGAATGTATTTTGAATTACATATTAAATGCAATAGAGAAATATTTTAAGCTATAAATGTGTCCTCTTTCATACGTTAACTATTCCAAAATCACTGAAATAAATGCCGTTCGCGCGAAAAAAAAAAGAGTCAAAACTTGTTTGAACTTCTTGTGATTCACGCGTAATCGCGCGACTAATTCGCTTGTAACACCCCCTTTGGGCAACACATGTGTGTTTCATTTGGATGAATACGGGCGTATTAATGAGAACTCTACTTCGCGTGAATAAACTTCTACTGAAAACACAGCCTAACCACACCCTAGGCAAGATTAAATATTTGGACTCTCCAATCCCCCTTATAAGGGGGGGGGGGAAATAAAATCCCAACAGGAATAACGTCTTGTAAATAGTTCTTAAGGTGTTCCCGTTCATAAAGACTTCTCAATGAAAGTGAATACATTTTATAGTCAAGAAACTACACATAACTATAAAACAATCATTTGAGCCCGTTTTAAAAAATAAAAACACCTTTATTTTGTTTTCAACATTTACTTTACCAAAGCATCTGACACCTAATGAACTAAGAGCCCCGGGTTTAATTACCGGCATGGTCTAAAAGTGTATCTTTGGTGAAATGTGGATTTACCCTTTCAGAGTGATAAATTAACGGCCGGGGGCTGGATGTTGTGCCTGTCCTAGATTATGAGGCATATGAAGCTTTGACATCCCTATCAAGCCAGTAGTAAAAAATATATGGCTTGAATGAAAGAAAAACTGACCCAGACTCCAGCCTGGGAACAGTAATGGACGTAAAATTTTCTTTATTAAAGTATACTCTAGTAGTATTCATATTTTAAAGATAAAATGCTTTTACAACTCAATCAACTAAACTCTAATAAAATATAATTTTAACTGGGGTACAATGCGACAAACTGTGCCAGTGGGAAATAATATTGTGTGATACAATATCAATACAAGCGGAGCTAAGAGGAAATAAACCTTCACAGGTATGAAGATGGGATGAGCAAACCACATTGATAATCCGTATGTATAAAGTAAAATGATATGGTGCACCACACAAACTTTCTCTTTTGTCTTAAAAGACACACATCTATTAAAACTAGTAACATTTGTGGAACAAAATAAAACACATCGTTGCATAAACCCTCCACCAAATAGCAAATAATATATACTGTTACAGAAACATTAAAAGCATAACAATCAATTTCTGTCATAAAGAGTTCTATAAAAAAATACTCATAGCTCAGAAACTATTGGTTTTATTAAAATATGTTTAAAATAAAATGTTATTTTAATATTAACACAAATTTACAATGATTAGTTATTTATTATCATAAATAGTTGCGGAAATATGGTCAAAATTGGAAATTTCCGCTTACATAAAATGCTCTGTCATTTTCACGGGAAAATAAGAACTGTAATGTTGTTTGTAATGTTAAGCAGTGCCTTGTTACAAATTTAATCAAAATTGCTTAGGCAAATTTTGAGACAGTAGATTTTCTCTCTTTTGGTCCTTCAGTAAATTACCCTTAATTAAAGTGTTAGCTATCTAATTTCAAAAATTCCTCGGTGAACACCCTATAATCCCAGTTGTATCCCGATCGGTAAAATAATTTCTGCTTTATAGACTGAGATACAGACAAGCAAACATACAGACGATAACGTGAAAACCTCTGTTTAGCTTTCAGGGGGTCAAGAAACGTCAACATTTATAACAAATCTAGAATTTGATTGTGTTTTTTTCGGTCACAATACTTCTCTCTTGAAATAGTAGAAATAAAATAAAATTGAGTGCACCTCATAGAGATTTAATCATTGATCTCCCCAAAACTTAAAATTTAAGCTATATGAGCTTTATATTTAGTCTTCATATTCACAGGTGGATATTATTATATATTTATATATTTTTTATCATTTGTTAATTCTTTATTCATATGCATTAATTAAGTTAATGTGTTTGGTATGAGGATGGTGTACCCGTATTCGTGTAGAAGAAGAGTGGACAGCCATTTAGGAAACATCCATCCTCAGTACACCCGATCTGGATTCGAACCCCGATATCACTGTCATTGGCAGGCCCATCTAGTGCGAGAGTGACGCCTTAGACCATTCGGGCACCGGAACAGGTGGGGTAGTTATTATCTCTAACATAAGGGTTACCAACTTCTTAATCCAAGGGATAGGGATGAGTAATGCATGATACTGTTAATCAACTCTATTATTAAAGGGGTGACCTTGTGGTCTAGGGGGAAGGTGTCGGACTTCTCTGCTGGAGTCCGGGGCTCAAACCTCGGGCCCGGCACAGATGTATCTGATTGCCAAACCCTTCCTTCACCTCTGACAAGAGGTGTATTAACCACAACTTGTGAATGTGTTGAATGCCAGGCCTCCACCATGGCTCAGATTCCACGTTAAACTGTAGGTCCTTCATTTCATCTCACAATCACCCTACCATTACACATTAGTGAAAGTGCGTATAACCCGAACGGGTAGTAAGACGTGCTGCTAATAATAATATTATTAAAGCGTCACCTTAAACTGCGTGACTACAGGGGTTGTTTAGTCAGTTTTCATATTGTTTGTTCACATATAATATATTTGGAAAATTCACGTCCGATTCAAGTATTAATAAAAGCAACAAGTAAAGTAATAGTTGAGCATGAGCTAAAAGCTACATCGCACATAATACTTAGAAGAGTCGTGCCAATTTAACCACAATGGTTATAATTAGTCTCTGTGGTTTTCTTTAGCCTATTTATTTCAGTAAACGTACTTTGGAAACGTTAGAAATATAAGAGTAGATTTCCATAAAAGAGACATTGTATAATATTGAGATGTATATTATGTTTTTACATCACGTCTCACTACTTGTCTGGGATATTCAAATTTTAATTAGACTAACAGGGTGGAGAAAAGCAAAGCATGTTTTAGAGAAATTTTACCCTTACTCAGGTGGGAGGAGAATTAGCCACAATTTATGGAAAAATAACCTTCAGTAGACCTGGCCAGTGTGGCAGGAAATCTTTAGACTAGGACATTTTTAGCAACTTATTTATCATTTGCTTGCCCAGCGATGGTGGAAATATTAATCTTGAATATAAAATGACCCAGAATGTAAAGCTTTTTATTTATTTTTATTTAGGAAGTCATGAAACATCGACATTTATCAAAATCTAAAGTTCGATTTTTGACAATCACAATACTTTCTCTCTCCAAGGGGTCGATAAAGTAAAAACTCTAAAGAGTTTCTAGGGGCATCCATTTAAAAAAAATTAAAGACTACTTTAAATAAATTGTTAAGTCTTGCAGCATTCGATTTTTAAAATATTTCAGAGGAAGCCCTTTCTAAATATCTTATAGGGGCGTGTGACTACTCTATAATTATATAATATAATTTAAAATGTTATATATTTGTATGTGTGTTTAAATTTAAATCACATTTATGGGGGGTGCCAGAGTAAACAGGGTGTCAAATATTCATATTTATTTGGGTCCAACATTGATAATATTTTCTTACATTATTTGTGTTATTTGATAGGTATTGATAATATCTATCAAAAGTGACATCTGCAGATGACATGCCTTTTTGTATGAACATATTAACATTGTTTAAGTAACTAACTTCTACTGTTCTTCCTACCAAAATCATACAAAACCTTATTCAACCTCTCGCACGTTAGTTATTTACCAAATCCTTCACCACATCAACACCAGCATTTTAAAATCCTATCTTAAAAAGGAAAAAATAAAGGCAATTAATTAGCATATTATAATGTCAAAAGCCTTTAAATATTTAGATGGGCCTGTATTAAATACTGATTTGAGCAGTAGCATACCTGAATATTTAATACCTAACCTAACCTAAAATATTATTATTATTATTGTCTTTATTTAAATGGCGAAATTAAGGCATAAACCTTATCTCACATTTAACCATGTCTTAAGTTAACATTACACTGCATTAACAATATAATTATATGCAATATATGCACTCAAATTAATAAAAGTCCAAAAGATACTCTAACAAATGAGTTCTGATTTGTTCTGAGGT
The DNA here is from genome assembly GCA_902151425.1 of Timema shepardi. Taxonomy (NCBI): domain Eukaryota; kingdom Metazoa; phylum Arthropoda; class Insecta; order Phasmatodea; family Timematidae; genus Timema; species Timema shepardi. Next base: position 180,920 of record CABFVX010000045.1, on the reverse strand, counting down.
CTGACTTTTGTCCACACACACACACACACACAATTTATAAGGGCGGCATTAACAAAGAACTACTAACTAAAAATTTCCTAATCTTAAGATTTCCTAAGAACTACATAGCGGCGTTGACAAAGAGTTTAATAAAACAAAAAAGTGCGGTATTGACAGGCGACGTTGACAAAGAGCCACTACCTAAAAATGTCCTAGTATAAATATATCCTGCCACACCGGCAAGCAAGCTATACCAAAAGAACGGCCGCCACTAATAGCGATTATAGTGCCAACCTTTGAATATAGAGGGTGTCATATGGTCAGCACAATGAGCCCTCCATCCATTAATTTCAGTTTTATTAACTGGAGATGTTACTTCTTTAGTCAAGTAGCTCCTAATTTGTCCTCAAGAGGCTGAGTTGACCTCGTTCCAGGAGCTACTGTTTCACAGATAAATTTTGGAAAATGCCGGGGATTGAAACCGGTACCTCTGGATTTGTAGTCAGGAACTATGACCACTAAATTACAGAGGTGGTCAAAGAGTAATATATACCGCTATGAAAATGTATGATCAATCTACGTATAAGTATGTAATATAGTTGATTTGGATGCGTTACATAGTTTGAAGTCACAGCTAATGTTTTGTGTTTAAACCAAATGTTAGGGTAAAATAGCCTAGTCAATAAACACGCACAAATACACATGAAAACGCGATCCCAAGAATATTAATAAAATGATATATCATATATGGTGTATATGCACACCAGGGAGTAGGAAATATCAATGTCATACGTCGAGACGCTTGTTTCGCATGCCCCCCCCCCCAACCTTTTACGACTCCGATAGTACGTCCGATGACGTCATCATAGCACCACTCAATTTTTTTGACCTATTTGATTTTATGTTGTTTGCCTTCTTGCGTATTTTTTTTTACAGCGAAACCTTTTTTCTGACGCTGATACGTCCTAGGACGTCGTTAGATAGACGCTCCATTCCTACTTGTCTTGGGGTTCACGTATTTAACTACACTAATGGAATAGGAACGAATAAGGCATATTTATAGGAAATGTCCCCAAATTTGCTAGAAGAAAGATTGGGAAACAAAAAATAGTCACTATACATCCAACGGGACTTCAATTTCTAATCCCTTCAAGAACTGCAAGCCAAACAAGACATGATTAAAGTTTAGACCGAGCACAAACTGATGGAGCCCAACAAATCTAGTTTAATTTAAGGTGTGATGGAAGGGAACGAAAGTGAAGGGCCACATTTTTTTAAAGTTTTTAACTAAAAACATTTTTTATATAAATTCAATCAAATCCTATATCTTAGTTTAATTCTCTACACATAGTAATTTCAACCATTTTAAATAACTATCGTGTGCTTTATGTAATTTGAGCACGACTTTTTATCTTAATTTTAAAGGTTTCAACCGCTTTAATGGTGGCATAATCTAAGGCGTCACATTCACAATATACCGGACTGCCGATGATGGAAAGATCAGAGTTATGAGTCTCAGTCGGGTGTACTGAAGGTGTTTTTTTTAATCAAATTTTTCTTAGCTCTATCTCCACACAAATTCTGGTACACCTCATATAAATCAACCTTACTCATCTTTAACACATTAGAGAATTAGTATAAAGACGTATAGTTCGATAGGGTGGTAAGAGGTAGCGGTACACAATGTTTCGTGTCAAACGTTGTGATGGACATATCAAATATTCAAGAAACTTTGAGAATACAATTGGTGGAGAATTATAGTGAATGTATTTACTAAAGAAATGTTTTATTTATTTTGGCCGACAAAAACTGAAAATAATTGGAATTCTTGCTCCCTTCTACAGCTTTATTTTTTCAGTAAATACCAAATCCAATTTCATAAAAAGAAAAAAAATCTTCCATTTGATGTTAATAGCAAATGTGACCTCATTCTTAATAAAACATTCGTCTCTTTCAGAAAGATTTGCATCCTTTAACATTGACTGACGTCACCGTAAATCGAAGTTTGGGAAATAGGATGCTATTAATGACAACCTTGTCTGAAGTCTGGCAACCAAGATTATACTAATCATGTTCTAGTTAATATGCAGGAATAACCACCTGATAAAAAAAAACAGCTCGTGACAGTGACCTTAACCCAACAAGAGTAAATGTAGGTTAGTAGAATATAATATGGCATACTCCGTCTCGTCATCTTGGCAAAACGCACATAGACCCGTATGAACCCATGATCAGTGTTGGCAGACTTGTTTAAAAGGTGGTGGGGGAGTTTGATTTGCGTTGAATTTGGTCTTCGTTGACAGGCAGGTTAGGGTGCAAATCAAGTAATAAGGGTGTTACGTATATCTTATCGCCAATCTTACAAATCTCCTTATTACCATACCTTAGCTTAACTCGACAATAACTCTTGTACACACAATGAAATTAATTTAGTCGACATACAAATAATTTCTAATTTTCCAAAATATATTGTTTGCAACATTTATGGCCACGGGCCCACCAGATGACGAATTTTTTTGATACCCAAATTAAAGAGATAACAAAAAAAAGGGGGGGTAACACATTGCTTTAGATTTGTTTGTGCGAAATAGATTTTGGATCCAAATGAATAATAAATTATATTCTATATAAAATAATATATAATGAAAAAAGATTAGAAAAGGAGAACATTGACAAGAAGCTAAACATGGCACTTAAATGATATGATAAACGTGGTAGCAAATTTAATAAAAGGTACTGAGCAAAGAAATAATATATGTCCAAACTATGAGCATGCGATATTTATAAAACCAGATTTCAATATATTTAAAATTAGTCCATATTTATAAATTTAGAATAATATTGATTATTTTATAATAATGGCTGAGAATAAATGTGACTTGAAGAATGCATTAAATCGTTTGAGTGTGGTGACAGACAGAATGGATCTTCGTATAAATGTATCCAAAACTTAGGTGATCGTTTTTTACAAGGAAGGATCAGGAAATGATTGTCAGTTTAGAATAAATGGAGGGATAGATGGTGAAATCAATAGACGGGTAAATGCATCTCGGAGAATAGTTGGATGTATGTGGAGTATTGCAAATAATTACGTAGTATCGAAATATGCAAAGATGGTAGTATATAAAAGTGTGTTGACGCCAACATTGTTTTATGGACGTGATGCGTGGGACTATCAGGAGAAATATAAGAGAAAGGTGACTGCGGTTGAAATGAGATATCTAAGAAATGTTTGTGACAAAACTAGTATGGACAGAGTCAGTAATGAACGTGTGCTGAAGGAGTGCGGTTTGAAAGGTAAACCAATAGGTCCAAGCGAAAGAGGCGTTGGTTTGGGCATGTTGAGAGGATGAGTGTGGATCGAGTGACGAAGAAAATATATGATGCAAGAGTGTGTAGGCCAAAAGAAAGATGTATGCCATATAAGACGTGGTTAAATGTGTTAGATGAATGTGTGAAAAAGAGAAACATTAATTGCTTTAAGAATAAAAGATCATGTATGAATCGGTGTATGGATGTTGAAGCGAGAGAAGTATGTAAAGATAGGGAAGCGTGGAGAAATCCAGGGAGGATGGATTAAGTACGGGGATTTTTTTGGTAGCTATATACAGTTTTTTTTTGCTTACTCCGTAAGAGAACGGTGTGATTATATATGTATATATGGTGATATTATCAACAACCACGTAAAAAGGAGTTCTCTGCATTCATTTGGTGATTTGATTATTATTTTTAATAGTTTTATTTTGTGCATAGGCACGTTCTTACTTTCATTCGTACGATATTATTACTCATTACTAACATTCCAGATGTTTAAATAAGTAAAATAACGCGTGAAATTAATTTACCAACAGTTCTGTTTGTCACATTGTTTCACAATTTAATATATACTCTGGTGGGGTTTAGTCACTTGAGTTGTCAATCTAAATTATTATTAAAATGTATTTACTTATCAAATGATTTTAAATACTTTGAAATAATATGAATAAACTAACTATATTAATTCAAATAAGATCGATGAAGATGGTTTCATGGTTATTACAAATTGTGTATACCGTTTCCTGGATATCAGTTTTAATCACTTTCACTGAGTGAGGCATTGTGGGTAAAATTCTATGTGAAGGGGATCATAAAAATAATCATTCACAAGACGCTATTTTGTGTTTGTTATATACTTTGAGGAGAAAGCTTGAAAATTCAAAATAATGATTTAATCCTGCCTCAGAAGATGATGATTTAACAAGACGTATATTCCCACTTGTGTTCAAAGGTACGAACGGTACTTCCCATCACTCAAACGACAGATGACAACAGTTTGTGCATTATGTTCGTGGACAAGTGTAACTTGACACTAGAATACCTATTTACATTTGAGAGAGATACTTACATGGGTAGTATCTTTTCATTTTGACCAAACAAATTAGCGAGTAAAATTAGCAAATTACTGACATTCTTAAATCATTAAAGTTTTCATACAACTAATCCCAGTACTTTTACAGCATACAATAACCAATACATTGTTACAGTCTGAAAACCTAAAAAAAAAAAGCTACATTTGATGATATTTAACTTTTATACCAGTGATTCAACAACTTTTTCATTTGGAGGAACCCTAAAATATTTATTAAAATCTCTGTGAAACACTACTTGGCTTACACATATTAAGTTCGACGGGGATAAAATACAAAATATATGTGTAAACCAATAGTATTAGTAATTAATAATTTACTCATACTTTTGAGTAAAATACTTCAAGAGTGTTTATTGACTATTTTTATTTATCAATTACTGTCCTTGGGTACTTGAACGTGTATTGAAAGATATTCTTACTCATCTAATTTTTAATGTTACTACCGGTACTCTTATCTTCATCTTCTTTGGATGCACGAGTTTTTTAAAACAAATATTACTCCACGTTGTCCAAAAATTATGGATGGACCAATAAAAAGCAAGCTTTTGAAACTCTCAAAAAATCTCATACATGGGTTCGGGGTTCCGCGTAACCTTGGTTGGTAACTACTGCTTTATATTGATGGAGGTACAGCCATCATTGTAACTTCTATTAAGGAGTATACTAATCATTTAAACATTAACAAATAGCACAGCGTACACGGACATTCATTACGAGTGACCAAATACAGGTACCGACTCATATCATATAATAAGAATGTTATAGCATATTCTTAGCGAGTCAAACAATTCATATGTAATTTGTGGGGAAACTATAAATTCAACTTTCAAAATATTGTATGAGGAGGAAGTAGAAGAATTAGATATATATTTTGTTGTATTCATGTTATCGGCTGAATTTTCACCATTTTTATACACTCAAGATCAGGAAGGGGCCAACATTACTGTCCCAAAATATGGACTAGTTACATTCTATGAGAAAATGTCTACGCCGTTCAGCAAGGGAACTCGTATACTGTATTTATGCGTGTTCTTAGTCACGGCACTTTTATGGAAACATTTTGTGCGCTTCAAGATCTCTGGGGAAGCAAGTAACTCAACAAGAAGTTCATTTCTGGACATATTTAGATCATTCTGAAATATATTATTCTACTCGGCGAGTTTTCCAGCTAGAATAGTGATTTTTTTAAACTATATTTTTAAATACCTTTAAATAATGTTACCTACGTCATAAGTATTAATTTTTATCTTTCTTCTTCTTCTTATTATTATTACTATTATTATTATTATTATTATTATTATTATTATTATTATGCTTTACTACTCATAAGTTATTTGTTATGCTTTACTACTCATAAGTTATTTGTTATGCTTTACTACTCATAAGTTATTTGTTATTAATGTTATTGTTTATTCTTATCATTATTATATACTTTTTTTTCGTAAATATTCATCAGTATGTATAATTATTTAGCTATTATTTTTTATCTTATTTTCTCTTGTAAATATTTGTATTTGTAAGGTACTTGTATACTTTTCATTGCTGGCCTGTCATAGGTTTTACGACTGTTGGCCAGCATTTTAATTAAGGATATTGAAATTGAAACATTATTATTACTGTTACCGCATCTTACTACCTGTTTAGATTACACTCATTTATGATACTCTAATGGGGTAGGGATGAGAAAGGAAGCATTTGAGGTAATCTATTAGCACTTGCATTGAAGGAGAATGGTAAATCATATAGGAAAAACCACCGTCAGTAGACCCGACCGGAACTCGAACCCCAATCCCCTCGTCATCAGCAGGTCAGTGTAGCACAAGTGACGCCTTATAACTGTTCGGCCACTGAAGCAGTTTTTTTTTACCTTGAAGTAGTTTTTACTATATTGTATTTTATGGAAATTGTGTATAACCCGAGACATCTGGGTTATACACAAAAATTAACTGTAGTTTTTTGTTATTTTTTTTCTTTCGCATCTTACCACCCATCCAGGTTATACGCACGATGATGATCTGTAAATAAGCAATATAATATTTGCGGGGGGGGGAGGGGGAGTAGTCAATTTATGTGATAATACAACCCTCAGTACCCCCCGGTCGTGGCTAGAGCCCTAACATTCGTCATTAACAAGCCAGACTAGATAAGCTTTAAGTTTAGTCCGCATGAACGTAGAATTCTTTTGGAAGCTTTTGGGTGGGCTATTTCTTTGGAACCAATAATACACTCTTAAGATAGGAAACGGAACATGTCGATTATTTGATGGATAACACAGTGGGACGGGTCTTACGTGCTGTGCGTCCAGGGCAGAGGAATAAGGGAACGATAAAAATAGGATAAGAAAGCAGCCTATCACAGTGCACTGCTATTTATTGCCCAAAATTTATAGTGAAGGGAGAAGTGCACTCGGCTTCAAAGAGTTCCAGAACGGGAATTTAAAGAGCGGGCCCCTTGAGACGTGTCCGCATAGCACACTCACTCCCCAGTCTTTAACCAATCAAGCAGGCAACACTTTCTTTTTCCCTAGGGATTGTCTAGCCGAGCTCAACCTATCTAGTGTAGAAATGGAGGTAACTGACAGAAAAAGCTACCAGATATACTCCCATGTATACATTCGAGCAACCATATGATCTGCAAGACTATATGTTGAGCTGCTGTCACTTTTGGCAGAAAGACCATCTTCTTCCACCCATTATTGAGTATCTATCAACAACACCACAAATACGTCAAATAAATGTTACTTTTGGCAGTAAAAACTTTCAAAACAATTTATTTTAAATTATTACTTTCTTTCGACACCTCGGAGGGAAAATATTGTCATCGCCAAAAAAATTGTACTCGAGATTTTGATAAATGTCGACGTTTTATGACCCCCTGAAACAAAAACAAAAAAAGTTGTTTTCGCGTTGTTCTTTTTCTGTACATCGGGTTAGAACCGAAACCATTTTACAGACTGGGCTATAACTTGGTACCTGGGATTATCAAAAGTTCCCCGAGAGGTTTTTGGAATTAGATATCTAGCCCTAAAATCAAGGGTGGTTTTTAAGGCAGGAAAAAAAAAGAAGAAAAATCGATTTTCTCAAAATTCATTCCAACTATTTAAATTATGTTTTATATCTAGATAGTGTTCATCATTATAACCAAAATGACAACTCTCATTTTATTATGAATACTATTTGAGGGTTCTTTACACTGGGAAAATTTTCCAATTTTTATCATTTCTCCGCGACTATTTGAGATACCAAATAACTTGCCATCGTAAAATGGTAGTATTATTAAAAATAAAAATATTTTATTTGAAATATATTTTTAAAAAACCAACAATTTAATAGCTATAGGTAAATATATACTTATATTTTTTAAATTTTTGTCTTTGAAAATGAATTTGAGTCTTATGTTATTTAGTGGACAAAGATGTTTCTTTTTTCTCAATTTTTCTGTGACAGTGTTAATAGTTCCTAATGCCATAGAGAAGTAAAGCATTAATTTAACTATGAACTTTTGAGTAGTTTTTCTACAACAATGTAAAGATATATTATTTCGTTTCACAAATCTTAGGAGATTTTAGTAAATATATATTTTAAGATAAAAGCGAGAGAATGCCATCTCTTCAAAAATTAAGATGGCGAACTGGATAAAACCAGCCTGGTTGATGACGTCATACAAACAATTTTCGGTTGTATTCATTCGCCTGTGCTCTTACAAAATAAAAACATTTTATGTTGAAACTGATATTTTATATTGCTGTTTCTCTTTGTTATAAAACACATCTATTAATTTATGGTGACCAGCGACACAAGTGGGAATATAATTATTTTTGATCTATTATCTCAATATCTCTTGCTGCCACAACCAGCACAAAACCAAAATCAAAGGGGTTTTATAAATATTTTTTGTTCTTAAAACCAAATATACAGTGATCGGTAGGAAAATATTATTGGAAGCGTTTATCAGTAATTTTGATTGATAACATATTACGTATTACTAAGAAACTAATTATTATTTCAACATAAAATAGGCTCAAATTAATTACTTTCAACCAATGATCGCAATAAAAATCTCGTGGTAGCTCAGTTACCCCACTCCTACGCTGGATGGACTCCAGGAATGAGTTGTATTTGGCTCTATCTAACGGAAACGGAATAAACTTAACGTGCCTTTAACGTTAAGAGTCCCTAATATTTCTGTCGTAAAGTTTCTGATATCATATCAAGAAGTGTTTAACGTTTGAGCTTTTAAAATTCAAAATTGAACATATTGACGTTATCAGTCATTGATATACATATACAAACATATATATATATATACACACATATATATGTGTGTGTGTGTGTTTGTTTGTGTGCGTGCGTGAGTGAGTGAATGTAAACAGAGGCAGGACAGTATATTAAATTAAACAGGATTTTAAGTGATTTTTATTTATTATTTAGATGTTGTTATAAACAATAAATGAAACAACCTTTTCCGATTTTAGTATTTTGTGTGCATGCCCATTTTCTCAATAGGCAATTTTAGTCTTTTTGACATGCTTTCACCTTTTTTCTGTGTTTTATCATCATGATGCCACACTTGAATCAATTTTTCAATCAAACCTACTTTTGTAGTAATCTTTAGTTGATTATTTTTTTTAAATGGTGACTCACAGGTTTCCAATTGTGTTCATAACCGGATTGGTAGCTGACCAGAGAGTAACACTGATACTTTTAATTTTCAAAAAGGTTTTCACAGAGATTAATTGATGACACGAACAACCGACTGGTAGTTTTAGATTCCAACCCAATTTAAACAGCCGATGCATATCAATATCACCAACTTAAAGTAAAAAAACTCCAAATATAATAAAAACTATTTTAATAATATTTCAATACTATTACTTTCTACTTAAAGTAAAATTGTGATTGAGCAGATCTACGTTGATGTATAGTTGAGAAAAATCATGGTCTAGCCTAATAATTTGTCCTCTATCTCTTTATCTCCCTCTCTCTTTATATATATATATATATATATATGAAAGAGAGAGATATGGGACACTCGAATTCTTGAGTACTTGAATCCCCGAGGCCCATGAAATTTGAGAGATTCGAGATTCTTAAAAGTCCAAAAAAATTATCTCAAATATAAAAAGACCTTGACTTCTAATAACAATTTTAAAACAATTGGTTAAAGGAATTATAGAGGCTTGTGTAATTGGGAGGATAAAAAAATTACAAAAATTGACAAAATTGTATTAATTTAATAAATATACTAAGAAAAGGTGTTCTCTTTTTTGTTTATGACGTAATAGACCTGAAACACAAAATATCATTTGTTAGTGCCATCAGCCTTGAAATTTAAAAAAAAAAATCAATTTTAAATATTTTCACTTTAACTAAAATTTCACACACCTCTAAAGATTGGAGGAATTAAATTTGGATTCGAAAATTATATATATATATATGTGTATATATATATATATATATATATATATATATATATATACACACACACACACATACACACAATGAAAACGGCAGTACTAGACTACTTGATTAACCAAGCTTTCCATACAATCTACTGCAGAATATATCTCCTTTCAACGATTGATGAGTCACGAAGTTGGGAACTTTAGAAGAGTAGGGATCAAGGCTTGTTAAATTAAAAATTGGTTTCTAAAATTCTGTGGTAAAGTACTTTCATAAACGAATGTACTGCGGTACAAAGTAATTCTAGAATTCCACAACTCGAGAGCTCGACTTTCCTCAAAATTCCCAACTTTCCAACTTCTGCTCAACATTTAAGGATGGTGGGGGTGACACCATAACCCACCCCAGCAAAATGTCTCTGCTGACACACCCACAAACACCCGCACAATCATATCCACACAACCAAATATACACCTATGTACCAACATACACGTGTACACACATAAGTAATTAAGAAACCATACATACATACATACATACATACATACATACATACATCTACAATCACACACCTTCATACGCCCGCATAGACACATGCATTTATTTTCCAACACACACACCCACATGTACCCAGCTTAACACACCCACACACACATACACACACAATTACATACACACTTAAGAAAGCCGCTTCGGTAAGCGAGAAATTACTGCACATACGTTTATCTCTAACGTAATATTTGTATGTAACCAGCGATGTGTTATGGTACATGCCAAAAGTCGAAATATTCCAAAAGAGCTATTTTCCCTTGACAAACCTATATTTTGAGTTTTTTAATAGAAAAATAATGCGTGAAAGCTTGTTATTGGCTTATTTTAGGCGACAATTCAAGCATATTTGCGTACCTATGAGACAAGGCTTGATGAAAAAGGGTCCTAGATATAGCCTTCCTCTAACCATTACAATAATTGGTTTGATAAGCAAAGAACAGCAAATTTTAAGATATTTGAGAAATAGCAGTGAGATTTACTCTTTATATTGATGTGAGACGTTTCATAGTTTTCTGGCCCCTCTTTTTTTTAGTGACATGATAAATTTTTGTTGTAAATGAAGGGCGAAAGGGAGCATAAGCTTAGAAATAATATAGAAGTAGTTCCAGAAAATGACACATACCATGGTATTCTAAGCCTTGTGGTCTGACAGCGATTGCTATTTTCTCGCTGGCCGAGGCGGCCGCCTTAATACGTGCGTGTTTGCACGCACGTCATGTGACAGTCTGCGATAGTGATAACTTAGAGAGTGATGGATGACCAAATGATCGGGTGGATGTGCGTCCGCAGGTGCCTTAAAAGTCCTCACTGCCTCATCCCATAGAGATCAAAGTTTGTGCCATTGTCTTAGTAAACACGCACAGATAATCTTGATTGCCACTTGTCTGTTTTGAGACAGTCGACAGTGGAACAATGATTAATATATACAGCGGTTCTTCTTGTCAACATAGCAATTTTTATACAGCTATGTGCGTACAAATTAGTAATTAAATATTAATAAGTATTACGTTTACCTGTTTCTGTAGTAAGAATGGTCTGAGGTGTCACTCTCGAGATAAACTAGACTGCCAATGACGGGGAAATCATGGGTTGACTCCATGTTGGGTGTAAATATGGTGGTTTATCCTAAATTGTCTCCCACACTCCCTCCACACGAATGCGGTTACACTTCCTCCAAAGTTCAACTTTCATAATCCATAATACATTATCGTAATCAGTATAACCCAAGCGGATAGTGAAACGCGGGGACAAAACAGAAATCAAGGCTTTTTTTTCCTCCACGTCCGACTACTCTTCCAGGCTATATGCATTTAATTACACTAATCGGTTAAGGACGAGAGATATAGTTTTATAGAAAATATATTCCTATTTGAGTTCAGAAAGGGTGGGAAAACATTTTTGGAATTTCCTTATGAACATCAACCTCTTTAACACCGGAAAACCAGTATAATGAAAGCTTAACATCCCCATACACGGTCAGTTTGAACTGACAGATCAAACTGATTAGTTGGATCTGTCAGTTTCGACTAAACTGAAGATCTGCATATGTACGGTCAGTCTGAAATAAAGCGTGTCTGGTGCTGGACGTGTTTTTGTGGGTTTTTTTTGTCTTTAATATGGATGGAACACTGTCTGCTGCAATTGCACTTATTGTTAGAAAGCGTAAAAAAAAGAGGGAACGGAGAAAAAAATGGTGGGTTAAGGATTGGCTGTTGAAGCGAGGACAGTGTTCTTATATTGATAATATTAAGTTTTTATATTCCACAAGCACTCTTGCTCTCGCCATACCTCAATAAATTCCAAAAGAAATTCTTTCGACTAGGAATCCATTGAACACTCACAATCAGAAACACGAATGCACAATACAAATATATATATATCCAAACAATTAAAATGTAACATAATACTTCACTTCTCAGTATAAAAAATTGTATCAATAAGCATAAAAGACGACCTATATATAATGCTGTTTTTGCTCCACGACACTCGGAAGCAGACTGATGGTTGGTCAGTCCACAGTCCGGTTTGATGGGAAATCATCCGACCATCAGTCCATCAATTTGAACTGATCAGTCGACCTTCCTTGAATACACATGGCAGTTCGAACTGATGGTCTGTGGGGCCCATGAAAAGATGTATCTCTTAAATAGTTCTTTAAAAATAAATCTCTTTCGTAAAGGGCTCAAAATATTATGTTTAAAATGTAGATTAAGGGAGTGTTTGATACAACAAATACAATTATTTACTTGTTTTAAACAAATTTTAAATATTTTAAAAATGGCTTAAACCACTTATCCCAAAGTATTTTCTACAATATTAAAAAAAATCTGTTATTCATAAAAATTATTTTTAAAAAGCTTAATCGATTTTTTTAAAATATTTGTCATTTTTTGGGAATAGCTCTAACTATTTTATTCAAAATTGGTATCTGGAGACTGTTTTAGATTATTAACAATGCTGTAATTTTATTTTTAGCGTAGTTTACTCATAAAATTGTTTAGTAAATTGCATTTAAGATTTTGTTAAAAACAGATATTTGGGATTATTTACAAATAAATTATTTTTTAATTCTATTAAAAATTAACTCAACAGTTTTGTTTAAAATATCCAAATGAAGAATGTTTATGTGATTACAAGATTATATGTTTGTTTATCTGAGGAAAGCTTACTTAAAATATTTATTTTACTTAAGACTTAAATTTTTGAATATCTTCTTCCAAGTCATTTTAATTATTTATTAGCATCACGTCTTACTACCCGTTCAGGTTGTACGACTATTCAATAATTACACAAATGATTTAGTAACTAGGAAGGATTAATTGAGATAAAGTGCACCCGAATTTGGTTGAAGAAGAGTGGAAAACCATTTAGGAAAAAAAACCTCAGTACACCCGACCGGAATCGAGCCCCGATCTGCCTGTCTTCGGCAGTCTAGCCTAACACAAGAGTATCGTGTTAGAGCACGCGTCCACCAATGTGGGTTTTCCAATATACAGTTCACTATAATAATGATAACATTTGTAAGATTGTTTCTTACAATTTATTTCATTTTGTGTACATCATTGTACCTATATTTACAATTCAGCCATCTTACTGTCAAATTTTAATCAGCCTCTTCCATTTTCCATGGAGGTGTGTTTTTAATAGAATTGTGGATTATCGTGATATATGATTCACTGATTGATTGTTCGCACTTTAGTCTATTTTAGTTCTTTCAAGTGTCAACCGAACTATAAAACACATTGAATCATTGATTCTGCTTACCAAATTAAGTGACGTAAGTGAAAATGAATTGCGAAATTCACAAGATGATTGCTGTATGATAACCTAAGCTAAGACTCATCTTCGAAGCCAAGTATACAAATAGGTTGGTTACAGGCCGTATGAACTTTTATCCGATGGACGAAGGGGTGTGTGAGGGGAGTGAAGAGGGTGTAACCTTTTAAATAATATATTACGAATGCGTATAGGCTGAAATTCAAATAGTCCAATTACCGTTGCGTGAGATGTGCGTTTAGTGGTTTAGTTCTGCACTTAGTTTATTTACTTAGTATGTCGGGTGCTGATCATAACTTTTGAACGTTAAAAGTGCTACATATATCTAAGCACTGAGAGACGTTGCGGACGTTTAGAAATCTCGCATTGTATAATAAAGTCTTTGATATTTTAAAATATATTTTTAACAAAATGTATGTGAAAATTATCATCAGGTTTCTTCTGACCAGTTAAAAAAAAATTAAATTATGCGTTTAGAGTTAAAAAAAACTCAACGACGATTTACTTAAAAAATCTTTACTTCTGGCTTAGAAATCATAGAAATAGCTTACCTCTATCAAATTAGTCACGTTTTGTTAGGGTCACAAATTACCATTTTAAGGTAATGTGGGATTGTTTTATAGGATTTTTATGAGAATTATTGCACATTTTAAAAATCACTTCAAACTTATAATTTTAAACTTTTTAATTGTCAGAAATTTCGCCTACATTTTATTGAAATCAATATTAAAAAGTATCAAGCCACTTCGTAAATAATCCGAGATAGCTAAACGTCGGCAACGCTCCTGAGTGATTTCCCATCAAGCAACTTTAAGTACTAACATAGAAAACTTAAGGGTTGTGGTAGGTAACGCGAGAAAAGGGCAGTTTTTCTTTTACAGTTTATTATAAAACAAAACTTTTTTTTTTTTTTTTACCAAAATAAATCAAATATTTCTCCAATAGAAAGATAGAATCTAGTTTTTCTACACATCAATATATCAGCAGTTTTTGAATATCTGCCAAGGTTTTCCTGGTTTTATGAGTACATTTTCTCTTAATTTGAAGAGTTTAAAAAAAAATCTAAAGTCACTATGCTCATAACAGATAATCTACAACTGTTGATTTAAACATTTGAAGAAAATTAAACACTATGATTCTACTGAAGCAATATTTCATTTATTTTGGCGAAAAAAAAAATTACTATAAAAATTGCAAAAACACTGACTTTTCCTCGCGTCCCCTATATCCCCCCCCCCTCAATCCAAATTAAAGAGATGTAGAAATTTGAACGACGTAATCCAGACCTGGCATAAAACTAAGTCCTATCAACTAGGCAATCAACATTTGATATTAAAGAACCAACAGTAGTATAGATTTCCGCTATATATGGCTTCACGGATAGTTTGCATGACTAGAATCCGTCCCAAATAGTTTTAGTGAAGGACCTATATAGATTATTGCTCAACGCGTAAAGATCAACGACTCAACCTTTTTGCTACCCGCATGAAATAATTCTCAATCACAGCGCTCATTTATCCGTATCTTTTCGATTATTTTTTCAGCATCTTATTAACTTTTCGGGTCATACACCTACATTTATTAAGCTAATATGTTAGGGATGAGGAAGGTTGAATTTAGATTAATTGTACACACATTTCAATGGAGAGAGAGAGAGACAGATAGAGTGGAAAACCACCCTCAGTACACCCGACCGAAATTCGAGCCCTGATCTTAGTCCATGCGATTGTGACGCCTTAAAGTATTCGGTCATAGAAGAGGGTACAAACTCTCGACTTCGGACTTTTACACTCACCTTTATTCCCAAAGATTTGAACCTCCATCTTTGGACTCATCTATGCTGCCAAATATTGTATTCTCAACTTGTTTAATCGATTTCAAGTTCTGTTTATGTCAAACTTCTGTGCTAAGGGTACGGGGTTCAATCTTGAGTCCCGGAACAGATTTATCTGATTGGATTGCCAAACCCTTCCTTCACCTCTGACAAGACATCTTGTGAATGTGTGGAATGCCAGAGTTCCATCGTGGTTCGGATCTCACGTTAAACTGTAGTTCCTCCATTTCATCTCACAATCACCCTACCATTACACGTTATCCTAAGTGCGTACAAGCCGAACGGGTAGTAATACGTGGTGATAATAATAATAATAATAATAATAATAAGTTCTGTCTACTCAAGATAAGGGAGGATTTTTCTGCTCACTTTTAAGAGCCCTGTGAGGCTGGTATTTGTTTATTTCTTTGTATTATGTAAGGTACATATTTATAATTTGTTATTAATAAAAAAAAGCCTTCAAGCAAACAAATACACATCTAACTACGGAATTATTGACGACTTGGGAGCCATCTCCTTCCAATTTTATTTTTTAATACTGTGTATTACTATTAGATCGGGTTATATGCTTACGTACTGATTACGCTAATGGTTTTAGTGATTAGGAAGGCTATATTAATAGGAAATGTATCTGCATTTGCGCGTAGGGAGAGAGTGGAAAACCATTTTAGGAAAAACTCAGTATATTCGACCTACATTCTAATCTCAATCTCCCCGTCCTCGGCAGTCTAACCTACTGCAAGAGTGGTGCGTTAGATCAGCCGACCACCAAAGTGGGTTAACATTTATATAAATTTAATAATATTCTAATCATCTTCAGGAATTTGACCAACTATGATACTTTTACAATATATTGAGCTACCTTTTCTTAGTATTTTTTTTAACAAAATACTTCCTGAATCAATGAAAATGTGGATAAAGACGTCAGTTCCGTCTTGTCTGTTTTACTTCTGACGGGTGGCTTGGGTTTTGAATCTCAGTTGAGAGCCTTGCTTGAATTGAGAAATTTTAACAACCAGAACGGTAACAACTAACAACAAATAATTCCTTCTATCTTACAGCATGAAACTATTACATTGGTAGAACTTATTTCATTTTCTATACACATTTCAATAGGTTGCACTAAGCCATGAGAGTTTGATTGAATTTCAGTAAAATTAATATCACTTAGCAATTTATTTAATATTAATCTAATTCATTGATATTTACAATTAATCAATATTAATTTATAATGAAACAAAAATACATTGCCACAGTAAAAGGATATCCAATATTTAGCTATGTAGGTAAGCACATGTCTAAAACCATATAATATTCATTAGGCATATTGTTAAAATCATTTATAATCAAATTCAAAACTAATTATTTTCAGCATAATAATTAATAATTATTACGTCATATTGACATTAAAATATAAACATTACATTGTTGTTAATATTGCTGTTTCGCATTTCTCTCATTCTTATAAAAAATAAGACACTTGAAACACCGACATATGTGAAGGATACCTTTCCTTTGTGGGGAAAATAATAGACTGAAATTAATTAATTACAATTAGAGTGAGATGCATACTAAAATATTCCCCAATCACTTCTTGTGAAGTAAAAAGAAGTGTCATCCTACAAAATGTTGCTACAGAAGAGGCAAAATATTGCACCAGAAAATTTGGAAAATTCTTTGTTTTAGAGTGCTGTGAAAAATTAAGAGAATGTTAAGAATTATTATTATTTAATCTACAAGAAAGTTTTTGTTTCAATGTAAAATGTTTTGTAACAGACACTGTTAATTAATTTGGCAGAAACAACCAGATATTTTTCTCATCATCATCATCATCAACTGTTTCCAGCCTGTGGCCAGGTCAGTTTAGTAAAATGCCTCCATCTTCCTCTATCCTTACACCACAGTTCCTCCTTTAATTTCTTCAATTCTTCTCCTATCACTGTAACACTTTCTCTTATCTGCTCCTCCCATTTCTTTCTTGGCCTTCCTAGTGGTATTTTTTTAAATACTTCATTTCCATCATTTTCTTTGGCATCCTCCCTTTTCCCATCCTCATTACATGTCCATACCATCTCAGTCCTGCTTCCTCTACTATCTCATGTACTCTCTGTACCCCCACTCTTCCCTGGATAACTTCATTCATAATCTTGTTTTTCCTCTTGACAACTCGAGTATGGGTTTGTTTCGACTACTGGCTTAACTGGCCCGTCGTGGTAGGGCCCTTTCTATTAGCTGCAAATTTTAATTTATTTAATTATTATTTCGGACCACACCAAGCCAGTGCTTTTTTTTTTTTTTTTTTTTTTAAACGACCTTCCCANTTTTTTTTTTTTTTTTTTTTTTTTAAAAGCCCTTTCTACTATGTGTAAATTTTAATTTATTTAAGAGTTATTTCGGACCAAACCAGGACTGTGTTTTTTTAAATTGCAGCATTGCCTACGTGGTGGAATCCCGTATGTATTTGCATATTTCAGACATCACATATTGGGACTTATATTTGCATGTAAATTATGACTCTACTGAGCAGGCTCAGTTTTTATTAAATACACTTAGCATTTCTAAAGATTTGGCCGTCAAAAAACGGACACCATTTGTCATTTCATTCAATGCAATAAATATTTTGAAGAAAATATGTTTAGTTATAAGACTTACGTAGCAAAGAAATAAATATTTTGAAGAAAATATGTTTTAGTTATAAGACTTACGTAGCAAAGAAATATTGTAGAAAACTTGGGTAGATGAATACAATTTTACGCAAAACATAATTTATAAAAATAAATAATTACATATGAAATGTGTTTTTTTTTTCTGACTCACTAGTGGCAAAGAGCTCAAAACTTCAAATAGATACGTACGTACGTACGTACGTTATTTACACTATGAAATACACTATGGGAAACTGAAGGTAGAAATCTCCTACCTACGATCAGAAAAATCAAATTCCCTTTGCAAAAATAGCCCCCACAACAAAGGCTACAAAAAGAAAGGGAAAATATAACAACATCTGTAAAATTTATGTGTTGAAGTTATTGTCTTGTTACAAGAATCGTCTTCTCTGCTGTGAAACAATTTCTTGGAACACCAAGTTGTAATTCAAAATACAATACACTATACAGACACGTAGTTGGATCTGGGTTCATTCAGACTAAAATAGAGATACTTTTGGAAAACGATAAGAAAGAAGAAGTAGCGTTCTAGTGTGTAGGCGGAATTGTTTGTATCAACTGGAACGCTCGTGATGTTATTCCGTAACAACCGGAACGGCGTTCCTGTGCGTTCCGGCCCAATTCAAGCACTGGTTGGGAGTAATGTAAAGGTTTTCCTTAAATTTTTTATTTCCATATTCCTTCCACGTAAACAAGGGTACAATTCCTCTATAATTCTACCTTTCTCATCTCTGACCTATTAGTGCCAATAATCTGATAACCCACATGAGTAGTAAAACGTGGTGAGTGGAAAATGATAAACATAATCATGTGATACTTTTTAAGTCAACTAGCCGGAAGTTGGTTTGATGTGATTGCTAGGCATACACTCAACCCCTTTGTCTGGTTAATGCTGCCTGCAGCATCTGGTAGAAATCCCATCTAATAAGTGAGGGCAGGAAGTGTGATGATCTTTATTATTATTATTATTATTATTATTATTTAGCACCGCGTCTTACTGCCCGTTCGGGTTATACGCTCTAAGTACTAATTACGATAATGGATTAGGAATTAGGAAGTGAACCCGCATTAGCGTGGATGGGAGAGTGGAAAACCATTTAAGAAAAACCACCCCCAGTTCACCCGACCGAGATTCGAACCTCGATCTCCCCGTCCTCAGCAGTCGGGCTTAACACGACTAGCACGTTAGTCAACTACGTCACCGAGACGGGTATGATCCTAATTGTCTCCCACATTATTATTATTATTATTATTAGCACCGCGTCTTACTACCCGTTCGGGTTGTACGCACTTACGCTAATGTGTAGTGGTTGGGTGATTGTGAGATGAAATGGAGGACCTACAGTTTAACATGGGATCCGAACCATGGTGGAGGCCTGGCATTCCTCACATTTACAAGATGTCTTGTCAGAGGTGAAGGAAGGGTTTGGTAATCAGATAAATGTTTGGTAATCAGATAAATCTTTGCGGCGACCGAGGATTGAACCCCGGCCGCCAGCACAGAAGTCTGACACCTTACCCCTAGACCATCAGGTCACCGTTTCCCACATTGAATTTCTATAAACGAGAATGAAAGCTCCTACATATTTTGCCGGGCTACCAGGGTTCTTTTACATGACACAATCGACATGGAACCGACGGATTAACTTCTCCAAAAGAAGTTGTGCTACGGATTTTATCACTCAAGAAAAATCAGTCGACCTTAGCTGGGTTCAAACACACGAACATCGGGTCCTAATGCGTGCACTTTACCCCAATACTACTGATATCTTGTGACATCTCATGACAAATTACCCATTAAATATTAATTCATCAAACCAGATTCTAAAATTTAGGGGCTCCATAATATGCTCACGGATATCTTATTTTTCCATTAACTTGGAAACATATACCTAAGGCACATAACACGAACAGGCCCTACAAAACAAAGACCCATAATTTAATTACATTTCTAGATATTTTCTATTCATGCCACCACAGAATTAAACCACGGCTGAGTTCACCATTCGACGTTCCCGCATTATGCGTCAAAATCAATCTAAATAAAGGGTTAAAATCTCCATTTTAAATATCTGACTCAGCATAAGATCTTAATATTCTATATTCCCTGTCTTAGGGGATGCGGGTGAAGGGTCAACTGCTGGATCACTATTTGAAACCCTTCTGCTATAGGCCCTGCAATCCAATATTGGCTTATTTAACATTATATCTATAGGGGCGAATAGGGGGCTAGTCTCGCTCGGACAAATCCCTAGTCATAATATAAAGCACTTTCAAAATATGATATTGTAAGAGGATTACAAAATAATATCCCCACAATAGACCTGGAACATTTCAAAATAAATCGCTGTGCTCAACCCGTAATTGTGACTAAACTGTCTATTAAGATAATTGAAGTAATACCATTATGGATGATGCAGCGTACAGATAATGAGTTGTTTAATAGTATCACACATGTGATAAAATATAGGGTGCTAAAGTCAGATGAAATGTAGAGTTTAGAAAAAGTGTACACTTATATGCTTGAGGGCAAAGTGGTGGATCATTTAGGGAGAAAAAAAGTCTGAATACACCTAGACACTAGTCTAACCATTACCGGCCTATCACTAGC
This sequence comes from Timema shepardi, assembly GCA_902151425.1. NCBI lineage: Eukaryota > Metazoa > Arthropoda > Insecta > Phasmatodea > Timematidae > Timema > Timema shepardi. The sequence continues at coordinate 160,192 of CABFVX010000045.1, read as the reverse complement.
CAACCAGACTAGACGAGACTCGCGACTTTGTTCTCATGTACACAAATGCGGATTTTAGCAAAAAAAAAAATGTTTTTTTAAGCACCGAGTTATACTTCCAGTTCGACTTATAAGCTTATGTACTAATTACGGTAATGGTTTTAGGGATTAGGGAGGTTGTACACTAATATTAAGTGTACCCACAGTTGCGTGGAAGGAGAATGAAGTACTATTTTTGAAAAAACTCCCTCGGTACACCCGACCAAGATTTTAACCTTGATCTCCCTGTCATCGGCAGTCTAGTCTACTGCAAGAGTAGCGCTCTAGATCACGTGGCCACTGACGCAGGTGTTTATCCGTTCTAAGTTAAGTTAGCAAATCATAGCTTTATATTATATTCTCACATTTAGAAAGTGAGCACTTATTGCTAATAATAGTAATATTAGTAGTAGTGATTTTATAGTGAATATGGTTCGATTCCTGGTCAAAGTAGATCTAAATGTTCACGTGATTTAAGCTGTTCCACAAGGAAATAAGAGATAATTAGAAAAATGTGTTCCCAGGCGTAAAGGATCCTTCTTGCGGTGATGTTCATTTGGAATAATGATGATAATATTTATTATCAGTATTTATATAATTTAAAATGTAATTATTGTGTACCTTTATTCCTTTCACACTCTCTCTCGTTGCTCGAGTTAATGTATTTATTATATTAATGTATTTGTTATTGTAGGTCTATTACACCAAGTACGGTTTGTATTATTATTTTTAATGGTAATATCATTGTATGTTGTGTACTATTATTTTTATTAGTATTTCTAGTGTACGGTTTGTAATTTAACTGTATTACTGCAACACTGTTTGTATTTAAATTTTAATTATATGAACTGTGTACTGTTTGTTTTACTATTTTAAACTGTAGGCATATATAATTAAACATATATGTATATATAATATTTAGCACCACGTCTTACTACCCGTTCGGATTATACACTTTAAGTACTAATTACTCTAATGGATTAGGAATTGGGAAGGTGGAATTAGAGGTAGTGAACCCGCATTTGCGTGTAGGGAGAGTGGAAAACCATTTATGAAAAACCACTCTCAGTTCACCCGATCGAGATTCGAACCTCTATCTCCCTGTCCTCAGCATTCGAGCTCAACACGACAAGCGCGTTAGCCAACTACGCCACCGAGGCGGGTGATTAATTATAATATATATATATTTTTTCTAGTATTTAGCACCATGTATCACTCACTATCCGTTCAGGCTATACGCATATACGAGTAAACTAATTAGACTATTGTGTTAGGAATGAGTAAGGTTGAATTGAGAGGAAGTGTACCCAAACTTTCGTGGAGGAAGGGTGAAAACTATATATCGAAAAACATCCTCATAACACCCAACCGGGATCTGAGCCCCGATCTACCTGTCATTGGCAGCCTAGTCTGTTGCAAAAGCCACCTTTTTGAACAAGAGGCCAATGAAGCAGGTTGTAAGCCTAATATACTACTGTATTATTTTCAATTACATTACCTAAGATATATTTCGGCTGCTTGCATCATATTTAACTGTATTATAAATTTAATTTTTGTGTTTGTATAGTTTTTAATTGTATTATTAGTGTATTTACTTATAATAATTTTTATTGTGTTCACTGCGTATTGTTTGCTATATTATTTTGAATTGTATTCACTGTGTGGAGTTTGTACTGTTAAATTTAATCATATTTCCAGTGTGTGTTTTGATCTGTTATCATTAATTGTAGTGTATTTTTATTGTTATCTTTAATCCTACCGTATCTTTAATAATATTACGGTGACCTGGCGGTCTAGGGGTAAGGTGTCAGACTTCTATGCTGGCAGCCGGGGTTCCATCCTCGGTCCCGGCAAATCTGATTACCAAACCCTTCCTTCACCTCTGACAAGACATCTTGTGAATGTGAGGAATGCCAGGCCTCCGCCGTGGTTCGGATTCCACGTTAAACTGTAGGTCCTTCATTTCATCTCACAATCACCCTACCATTACACATTAGCGTAAGTGCGTATAAACCGAACGGGTAGTAAGATGCGGTGCTAATAATAATAATAATTATTGTATTACCAATGTGTTTTTTGTACTATTTTCTTTAATTCTATTCCCAGTATGTGGTTTGTTCTGTCATAATTAATTATATTTCCAATGAGTGTTTTGTATTGTTATCTTTAATTCTATTTCCACTGTTTATTTCGTTCTGTTATCTTTAATTCTATTTCCAGTATTTGGTTTTTTACTGTTATCTTGAATTATATTACATGCGTTTATTTTTACTGTTATCTTTAATTCTATTACTAGTGTAAGTTTTGTTCTGTTATCATTAAATATTATTTCTAGTGTGTGTTTTGTACTGTATATTTAATTATATTACCAGTGAATGCTTTGTTATCTTGAATTCTATTTCCAGTAAGTGTTTTGTGCTATCATCTTTAATCATATTACATGCCTGTATTTTTACTGTTATTTTAACTATATTTCCAGTGCATGTATTATACTGTTATCTTTAATGTATCACCAGTGTGTGTCTTTTACTGTTCTCTTTAATCAATTGTATGTAATATGCTTATGCTTGATGAAGTATTGCTCCAATTAAGGTATTTGCTTCTCTTGGACTGCACTATGATAATTGTATTTAATTGTATTATTATTAAAATTAAAACCCGAATTACATTTTGTTTTATTAACTGAACAATCAACCCAAGCAAATATAAGCAAACGATCGTGAAAATAAAAATTAAAAATAGCCAAAACGGCAGAAAAAAATAATTCTGGTGGGTCTGTTGAGTAGGGGAAAAGGGGGGGGGGGTTACGAATTGAAGTGCTTCATAAAAACTACTTCTAGAGCATTCTTACACACTTTAAATAATACTCCTACAGTTCACCCCTCAAGGTTGGGAGAGTGGTTATCAAACCTGACTCTTCCTCGATACCAAACTAACCTCTCGCCAAGGGGATAGTGACTATACAATTTTGATTCTTCAATCTCTTTTCCCTCGAATGCTGCCGTGGTCCCTTAAGATTTTCCTAGTTACCCCCCCCCCCAGTTCATATATAGTAAGATTATAGTAGAAATAAACTTTTGTAAAACATAAATACGTTTTTTGTGATCAAAAGTGATAACATTTTATGATAGCATATTATTAGTGTTATTTTATAGTTATTGGTAATATCTATCAAAAGTGACATTTGCAGATCACAAGACTTGACGTATGAATACGCGAAGGGAAATCTAATAGTATTTATAGCTGTCAAATAATGTTCCTAATAAACTGTAGCTAAGGGTAATTAATTTCTATCAAAGTTGGTTGACCGTAGGAATAATAATATTATACTATAAAACCAATAATTTTCAAAATATTCTTTCATGTATTCATACACCAAGTGATGTATTTGGTGTACACGATTTCCTGCAGATGGCATCTAGATCCGATAGTCTTAAGAAAGATATAGTGAGTCTCCTGTTGTCAATGTTTGGTTACTCTTTGTATTCGAGATCTTCTTAAGAAGGTTACCCGCACCTGTGGTAGCACGGTATAATCCGAGGTTTGAATCTCACCACCAGTGTTAACTAGGGGGTAGTTTTTCACGTAAGATATATTAATGTGTTCTCCCCCCCCCTCCACCCCTCCTTTTCCTAACCATTTTAAGTGAACGCAATTTCTCTAAGCCAGCCTTTAAATTTCAGTCCCTTATTAAAGTTGTTTTCTGGCTTTGATACAATTTGTTAGTTTTAAAGTTCCTGGACTTTTACAGAATTTATAGACTAATGAATAAACATTTTATTAGTTTTTTTTTGTTTGTAAAACTTCAAATAAAGAGTCTCGACTTTTCATTTTATTGTTTACTACCAAATTACTGACACACAAATTATTTTAGACGCTGTTGTTAACAAATTTGCATGAACTGTAGATACAACTAATTGTTTACACTAGGGTTGTCCTCTATTTCATATTTATAATTTAACTATTGCGTTTATATCTAACAGTTACACTACTGTTTTTTAATCTATTTGATTTATCCAGATTTTTACTGTTTTCCATAAACGTATCACTCCATTGCTAATATCCTTGTGTTAAACGTGCGAGTAACTTACATTCTAAATATGTTCTTCCTCTTTTGATAGAAATATATGAGTTAGTGAGAACGAATTACAAAACAATCAAAAGAGAATAATAAAAGTTCAGGGTAATCTATGTTTTATACATAAATGCCATAATAACCAGCACGCGTAAAGTATGTATTTTCAACTGTCGGAAATAAAACAGAGGAAGCATGAATTCTTAAATACGACGTAAGCTATCGCCTAACCCAAGCAATCAGGGCCTTAAGCCCAGTGTCCTGGGCCAAAAATGTTAGTATATATTTATAACAATTATATTTTTTTAATTAGTATCATTTTATTAGTGCAAAACTAAAAAAATAAAATATTTATAGTTTTTTAAAATCTCAACTTTCAAATATTTAATTACATTCTGTAAGCAATTAAACATGCTTGGTTTTTTTTTATGTGTGGGGTCTTTATAATATCCAAAACTGTCCTTGCTGAGATGAATGTGGACATACCATAGCTAAACGTTTAAAATTAAAATAGTATTTCAGTTTGAAAATTAAATTAAATATGAATCTAATTAGATAGCTAAAGCGGCTCTTAGATTAAATACAATATTATATCTAGATTCCAATACATTAAGTTTGACTATTTTAAAGAAAACATCTCATTTTAAATTAATAATTGTAAACGTCGCAATTATATATTAGGTCATATTTATAATGTTTACCGTAGACCTATTAGTTAAAATAGGCCACTCATATTTATCTAAAATGTCTAAATAAATAAACTTATTTGATCACTCACGAAGCTTGGGTCCACTGCCCGATGGAACGCTGTCCACAGGGGCAGCTAAAAGTTTTCTTAATATTGACACACGCTCCATAGCTCAAAATAATAATACAAACACAATTAAATATTCATCCAAGGAGATAGCAGCGATCCAACAGGTGAAACGATTTTACCAAAGAACCCGTGAGAAATACACCACATGCTTGAATAACGTTCCAAGTGCTCCCTTTCTTAGGGATGTCCGTAAATTACAAAGTTCCCGCGGAGACTGAAATCCCTCGCTCGCTATTTCTCCTACGCCCCCTCACACGCCTTCCCAAGCCCCCTCTTCCAAGGCAACACACAGTCCCTCCCGCTTCCTCCCCCCCCTCCACGTTACAAAGTCCCACTCGCCCACCACTCAATCCTATCACACATCCGAGGCTTTTTAGAAATGACGACCGTGTGGCGCATGCGTGTTTTAAACACGAGAACTGTTTTCTAGTCTTTAAATATGGAATGTTGCTTTTCATCTGTGTCATTTTTAATCTATAGTTTTGAAAAACACCCTCTCCTCCTCCAGCAAATTTGGATGACATGCTTATGTGAGTATAAACCTAATTTTATTGTTTTATTTAAGTTTGGTCATCATTGAGAGGTCAATAGTTTCCATTAAAATATGCCAACTAAATAGAATCGAAGAAAATTAGATTAAACCTAAATAGTGATACGCTGTTAAATCAGTTCAATAATTGGGCGTACAGACACTTTGAAAACAATTTTATCATTTTGATAAATTTCTCACTAGAGTTTGATTTTATTTTTGGCAAAATTATGATTTCCTGCAACGAGCTATTATAATTTTATGAAAAATCTTCTTTTTAACTCTTATACGTATTTATAGGCTAACTATGTAAATAAAAACTCAGTGGCGTCAGTGACCTATACCAACCGAGCCAACATTTGTTGATAGAGGGTGTCATGTGGTCAGCACACAAAACCTACTGCCGCTTATCTCAATTTTCTAGACCGGATCCACTACTTATTTATTCAAGTAGCTCATCATTTGTCCTCACCAGGCTGAGTTGACCTCGTACCAGACCAACTTTGTTTCACAGAAAAAATTTGGAATTCCTGGAAATCGGACCTGGGACCTCTGGATTTGTTGCCAGGAACTCTTGACCACTAGTTAGAACACAAAGGTGGCCAAATATGTTTGAAAAAAAATTATACATATATA
>CABFVX010000045.1:104330-141908 GCA_902151425.1 Timema shepardi | reverse complement strand
ACATCTTGTGAATGTGGGGAATGCCAGGCCTCCACCGTGGTTCGGATTCCACGTTAAACTGTAGGTCCTTCATTTCATCTCACAATCACCCTACCATTACACATTAGATTAAGTGCGTATAACCCGAACGGGTAGTAAGACGCGGTGCTAATAATAATAATAATAATAATAATAATAATAATGATTTATATCTCTGTTTCTCCCATTCTTTCCATGAAAATGCGGGTGCTCTAATAACCACCTTTAACTCATAGATCAAGTCATTATATGCAAGTACATACGGGCACGCCGCGAATGCGTGAGACTCGTCCTGTCTGGTTTCCTGGTGACAGGGATGTTGGGGTTCTAATCCCGGTCGATTGTAGTTTACTGAGGCGGATTTCTCTAAATGGTATCTCATTCTTCCTCCACTCAAATATAGGTAGACTTCCTCTCAAATTTTCCTTTTCATACCAAGCCCATTAAAAAAACAGTACACCCAGCCGAGATTAAAACCTCGACTTCTTTATCACCAGAAAACTATACTGACACTTTTGTCTATGTGTCCACAGGGTTCGGTATCTTTTAAATTACAAACAACTGTTACTTCCGAGTATTTTCATCCTTTTTTTTTGAGCAAATATCTTCCTAAGCACCTCGGTTTCAAACACCTCCACCACCCCTTTTTTTTTGTCATGTGAGGTAAGATACCACGTTTCACACCTATAGATAACCATCGGTAAATCTATTGGTTTGTGTATATTCTGAGTTTTATATTCCTTGGTAACAGGCGAGTTGTCAACCTCTTACTGAACAAGTAATAGAATAAGTTTCCCGACTGTATTATTTTCCAGATTTCCATTATAATGTTGTTAATGCTAGTTAAAATTGTTTCTTATTATTTAAACTCATTAACCCTGTCAAACGATGTTTATTATTATTATTATTATTAGCACCGAGTCTTACTACCCGTTCGGGTTATATCGCACTTACGCTAATGTGTAATGGTAGGGTGATTGTGAGATGAAATGGAGGACCTACAGTTTAACGTGGAATCCGAACCACGCTGGTGGCCTGACTATTCCCCACATTCACAAGATGTTTTGTCAGAGGTGAAGGAAGGGTTTGGTAATCAGATAAATCTGTGCTGGGACCAAGGATTTAACGCCGGACCGCAGCACAGAAATCCGACACCTTACACCTAGACCACTAGGTCACCCAAATGGTGTTGTTCAAAGTAATCGCTAAATCATCGTCCTCAATCTGTGTTCTCTGTGTGATCATACACGCAGTCTTTTCAGCGTTCATTTCTAAACCTATTTCCTTACTACAACCTTACACACTACATCCGTTTACAAAACTACTATCAGTATCATAAAAACCTCATCTGTGGACACGTGGACAAAGGCGTCATTCTTTTATAGTCTGGTTTGCCGGTTGGAATTCTAATCCCGGTGGAGTGCACTGATAAAATTTTCATTGAATGGTTTATCCACAAAAAATTAGTTACATTTAATCTAAATTCAATCTTTAACATCTATATCCCAATTTTTTTTATAGCACCATGTACTAACAGTTTGGGCTATGCACATAAGTACTAGTTACGTTAATGTGATAAGGATGATGAATGCTCAATTTGGAGGACGTGTACACGCATTTGCGTAGTATTGTGGAAAACATTTAAGAAAAACAGCCCTCAATACACTTAACCGGGTTTCAAACCTCAATCTTCCCATCATCGACAGTATAGTCTATTTCAAGAGTTATGCCTTAGACTATTAGGCTACATAAGCTGTTTATACCCAACTAGTTTAGATATACGGATAGCCCGGGCGAGTAGTAAGACGCGAAGCACACAAATAACATTTAAAAAATATGGCATAGGCACGTCTCCCAACCCTATTCATTTCGAATCACATCATACACTATATTACATTTTTCTTTTCACTTTCTTGTCCTAACATTTTATAACAAAATACCTTTGTGCATTTTTTCCCCAGTGAATTTTGAAACACTCTGTATATTCTTAGTTTCCTAGACCTGATATAAATGTCCAAACTAAGGCCTAATTCACACGAGTGCTGAAAATTGATATCATAGTTTGCTTTAGTAACGCAGCAATTCACACGCCAGCAGAAATATATGTTCACTTATAAAACTGCAACACAAACTTTAAACAGCTGGTCATAATTTTTTCCCTAATTTATTTTAGGTATTTAAAGTGCACTTTCTGAAATTACTGATTATATCAGCACGATACTTATCAACTAACTTAAAACTAGAACAGACATGACATGCAGCCCCCTGTTGCTAATTCAGCACTATGAAAGGGTTAACCCACATTTAACCAATGATACACTTTTTGGCCATGCTAGGAATCAAACTCGGGACCATTAGATTCAGTAGGCAGACACGCTATCGACTGAGCCAAGGTGTCAGACGAGCTGATTATCAATATTTTTAAATTTCTAGCAGTTAAACTGTTTCGTTAGTCCCTATCATCCACGGTAAAGTACGCCCTCAGGTTGCGAATAGAGGATACGGCCTTCAGCTATGAATGGTGGATGTGAATATATTTAATAAGCAGTCACGGACAACCTATAGGGGTGGTCCTCCAGATTGGGGGCTGGGCGTGGGCAATATGAGCTCTCGCCTTTAAAAGAAACCATCAAGAAACACTCAAAAGTTTGCCATGGCTTTTCCTGGGGTAAATAAAAAAGATATAGGTGGCGTAGCTTTGTAATTACGGCGGGCGCACACGAATTGCGGAATAAAGTATACCTGTCAGCCAGTGCACATGAATTTCCAAACAGCCTGTAACCCCATTCAACTCCTAACCCCTAGCCCAACCTAGCCTAACCTCTATTTTATATTTTGAACAAAATCGGTATGAATTTAATTTTTACCCCGCAGTTCATGTAGGGGTATTACCATTACCAACCTCAGATGAGTTGTTCCGCCATTCGTGTCCACTCATATTAGTTGTTCCGCCATTTGTGTCCACCCGTATTAGTTGTTCCGCAATTAATGTCCACCCGTATTAGTTGTTCCGCCATTAATGTCCACCCGTATTAGTTGTTACGCAATTCGTGTGCATTGAGCACAGCAATGAACTTGAATTCCTTATGCCAGAGAGTAAGTAAGTAGATGAACAAATATTGTAAGTTTTCTAACTATTTTGTAATGTAGTGAAACAAATGAACACAAAACGAGAACGAATCACACAATCTATATTTAACTAGTTATTTCAGATTAATAAAATGAATAGTTTGTTTGTATATCATAGGCATTGCGCCATAACTACCGCATGCAGAGGTCTGGCATTTTAAAATGTGCACAAACATGCGCACCTTGCAGCTGAAATTTTATTTTTTTAATTAGATTTCGGATTCTTTTTATAAAACTGGGTCAGAAGAACACAATATTATATATATTTTTCTTTGTTTAGAGCAATGAAAATCGTTTCTCAAGTACTTCTGCTAGTTTCAAATAACTTCCCGACAGTTGACGTAGATGTCTGCTTGTATCTCAATTTGTTGGTGTATGCGCGTATTGGGTCGGTTGGTTAAGCGCATGCGCCCTGATTGAGTCAGTTTTTATTTAAATGTAATTCATTCTACCATGTAGATTTTTTTTTATTAAGAAGTGCTGCCAACTTTGGGATTGTCTTCGCTAGTGCACAATGATATGAATGGTTAACGCTGATTTCTCCTGATTGGCTTAAAGCTCGTCACATGACCATATTTAGGATCTGTTCTTGTTTTTTAGGTGAACGTGTGAATCCACAGTAAGGCGGTGTAACTTTACTCTCTCCAATATGTGTCCCTGCTTGAGATGCAAAATTTAATTTAAAAAAAGTAGTTTTTGGTAAAGAAGAGAGTGAAAAAGGCCCCCTTTATATTTGAAATTCCTAAATACATTCCTTATTTCCTTTTGGTAGTACAAATTCTTTGACGACAGTTTTGGTTTATATTTAAGTTCTCCAACGTGAATGTGTTCGCGTGGCAGATAAAGAGTATTATCATAAATACCAACGGCCATAGAAGATGTAACAAAGGATGGGCCCAAACAGAATTCATCTTAACATTAAACTTGTAATGACATAGAACTAGTAGTGTGTTGAAAGAGGTTGAATATATTTACTCTAAAACCACCAGTAATGGTTTAAAAAAAACACTTTAAACCATCTCATAGGTATCGCTTGTGTTTAGTTACCAGGGGACAGAACGACCCATTTTCACTGTAAATAAAAAAAAATTAAGCTCACAACAGATTTAGCCCTAGAATTGAAAGAATAAATAATCACATGCAACTCCTATGTTGCCGGGTAGCAGATATATACAGTATGTGATTGACGTTAGCATAATCTTGTCGAGTAAATAAAATATACATTATATGAATAATTCAGTCGCAGACGAGTTTTTGTGCATATTTGCGTCTGGAAGCGTCGTTTGAAACTTTTTTGAGTGCCGGAGAAAAGATTTGTAAGCTCTCTGTAGGAGTTGCGCCCTCCTTATTCACCCCTATTTCCCTCTCCTACCCCTATATTAAGCATAGTCAAAGCATTGACTTCTTTTTAAAGTATTAAGATTTGTGATATAAGTAAATTTACCCTTTGTGGCGCAAACTTTAATTAGATTTCGTAAACAAGATTTCATCTACTTGGGTGAGCTCGCCGTTTTTGAAAAAAGTTATAAAGGCACTCGTTCCTTTTATTGAAACTTTTATTTAACGTGCTCCACGTCTTACCGTCCGTCCGGGATATTTGCATATCTACACCAATGGGGTATGTATGATGAAGATGGCGTTTAGATCGAATGTATCAGCATTAGCGGGAAGGGAAAGTGAGATAACATTGAAGGAAAAAACAACAGAAATTTCAGAGATTAGATCCACAACCCTCCCACCACTGTTGAACAGTACCAAACGAAACTAATGTATTTTTCAATGTGATCGCGAGTTTGGGATGATTGGAACTAGAATTTCACTGACTAAAAGCCTTTATTATCGATACACAAGGGACAAAATCTCCGATAGAAATGTTGTGAATTCTCATTTTATATTCTGATGAAATGTGGTGATTATTTTAAAGGTCACCCTCTTTTTATGTTTTTTGACTTAGCTTGTAAACATCTCTGAACCTTTTTTTTTTAAAAAAAAGTGGAGATTTATATATATATTTTAGAAATACCCGCCTCGGTGGCGTAGTTGGCTAACGCGCTTGTCGTGTTGAGCTCGACTGCTGAGGACGAGGAGATCGAGGTTCGAATCTCGGTCGGGTGAACTGGGGGTGGTTTTTCCTAAATGGTTTTCCACTCTCCCTCCACGCAAATGCGGGTTCACTTCCTCTAATTTAACCTTCCCAATTCCTAATTCATTAGAGTAATTAGTACTTAAAGCGTATAACCCGAACGGGTAGTAAGACGCGGTGCTAAATATTATTATTTTAGAAACGTTGATGGCAAACTTACATAGAAGAGATGTGTCATGGAATAAGAAGTTGCAACCAATATTTTCACCTAGAATTTCACAACACTTTATTTATTCACTAAAAATACCTCAACTGTTGTAGTTAAGAGTCTATTTCACTGAAGACTAATCGGAGAATTAAAAATACGGCCAGGCTCGAACCAGAAATCATTATGAAGTGCAGTTTTCTCTATTATTATTTTTAATTTGTAAATTTTTTTAATGTGGTGGAACGAGGGCTACTACACCAAAATCCACTGTTTTCAAAAATGTATTATTATTATTATTATTATTATTATTATTATTATTATTATTATTATTAGTACCGCGTCTTACTACCCGTTCGGGTTATACGCACTTACGCTAATGTGTAATGGTAGGGCGATTGTGAGATGAAATGGAGGACCTACAGTTTAACGTTGAATCCGAACCACGATGGAGGCCTGGCATTCCCCACATTCACAAGATGTCTTGTCAGAGGTGAAGGAAGGGTTTGGTGATCAGATAAATCTGTGCCGGGACCGAGGATTGAACCCCGGACCCCCAGCTCAGAAGTCTGACAGCTTACCTCTAGACCGCCAGGTCACCTGTTTAAAAAATGTAGAATAAAGGAAAGCCCGCTTAACACTGGCTTGTTTAAGCTGTGTTACATAAGATCGCTCCTATTAGTGCGCTTAGACCATGTGACCGAGCCACTCTGTACGTCATAGTATGGCTACCGGCCACCGGTTTAACATGGGAAGCATAGGGGGAAAAGGAACGCACGCTCACGAATTATAATACAACCCGATCAAGAGCTTTTATATGTTTTATGTAAGTAGGTTGTAAATGTTTAATAAATTTGCGTTATTTTTATGTAAAAAACATAAAAGGTTACTTTGTATTTCAGATGCTAACAAGCGTCTTAAAATGCAAACTAGCCGAAAATCTAGATTGTTATTGCTAATCTTAATAAACTAGCTTAAAATTAGAGTGTGTTAAAGCTAAAATGTATATATAATAATTTTTTGAGTATCGTAGTGTTTTCTTCAGCTCATATTAGCTTTGTTGTAACTTACCTAACTTAAGTAAATTGAGAGAATAGTAACTGTTATGTACAGAATAATTCAGTTTAGGAGGGAGAAAATTGTAAAATACTTAGCATCTTTTTTCTTGGTTTATTACGTACCTTAAATATATAACATATACGATAACGTATGGGTCTCCAGACTGTTTTCTAGTAAATGCAAGCAGTCATGCGTCGCCCGGGTTGATTCATACCCCCTCACCCCAACATTCCCCGAGTCAAGGTCGGCTTCAGTTGTGCATAGAGATAGCCACTCCATATATAAATAGCTCTATGGTTTGGACAGAATAGAAATGTGCAAAACATTATCAGTTGACAAGTATGCATTCATATTATACTGAATCGTTGAAGGAAATGTCTGGCGCAGTCTAAAATCATATTCTCTTTGAAAGCGAATAATTTCAAAGAGAATATGGTTATATATCCAACTTGTTTTGGTACTTTGATTACAATGAAATACACGCAAACAGATTTACCCTTTACAAACTTATGTTGTGGGAAGGCATCAGGTACTTCACGTTCATATCAGGCAGCTTTGAAGTATTCATGAAAACGTGTGGCCAGAAGTCATTCATTGACTAATTTAAAACATGTGGGAGCTACGTGCACATATATATACACTCGCTTTTCTCGTTGGGGGGTACGGCCCCAAACCCCCAGTGAGTTTTCTTTGCAAGTGTATGAAAACTAATGTAATTACAAAGCAGTTTTTTGATAGGTCTTAATGTTTAGCCACAATAGACCTCCAAAGAAAGGTCCTCACCGACTTTAAAGTTGCTCCGATATTTTGAATTTTTTTCGGGGGTTAACGATTCAAATTTTTAACTTTTTGGAATTTCCCCGTCGGTTACAGGCTAGAAGCTAGAAGTTTGCCAAATTTCAAGTTTCTAGCTCATCTGGAAGCTGGTAAATATTAATGTCAGGGAGTTAGTCTTTCATGTGGATTTATAGTAGTATAATAATATGCGGTCACCTCAAAGCAACCCAAAGGTCCCCGAGGTTGAGAATCACTGGTTCAGAGGGATTAGTTAAAGGTAGGGCGGAAAGAACGTGAGTTCAAAGTCAATATACTTGTAGTTTTTGTAACAAAATATTCTAGAGCCAAAATAAATGAAATATCACTTTAATAGATACTTACTTACTCAATGGCAGTGTACTCCAAACTACGTAAATTGTTGGGATGGCACGACAGTCAAATAGTTTATAAATCGCTCCTCTATGGCATTAGGAACTCGAAAGTTCATTGCCAGGCTTACCCCACCTCTATTTATCTCGAGCTATTTCTATCCAGTACAACTCATTACACCCATTCTCTTTCAGGTCCATTCTAATGTTATCCTCCCATCTGCATCTAGGTCTTCCCAGTGGTCTCTTCACATTTACGAGTCAGTACCCTGAACACGGTTCTAGATTCTCCTATTCGCGCTGCATATCCTGTCCGCCGTAGTGTACGAGACATGATTATCCTACCCTAACAATGTATTGTGATGAATACAGGTTATGCAACTCACCATCATGTAATCTCCTCCACTCCCCAGTACCTTCCTCCATTTATAAACAACTTATTTTCCGAAACACCTTGTTTTCGAACGCCATAAATTACTTCTCGTCATGTAAGGTAAGAGACCATGTTTCACACACATAGAGAACAACCGATAGAATAATTGATTTTTATATTATTATTAATAATAATAATATTTAGCACCGCGTCTTACTACCCGTTCGGGTTATACGCTTTACGTACTAATTACTCTAATGGGTTAGGAATTGGGAAGGTTGAATTAGAGGAATTGAACCCGCATTTGCGTGGAGGGGGAGTGGAAAACTATTTAGGAAAAACCACCCCCAGTTCACCCGACCGAGATTCGAACCTCGATCTCCCCGTCCTCAGCAGTCGAGCTCTACACGACAAGCGCGTTAGCCAACTACGCCACCGAGGTTTATATTATTAGTTTTACATTCCTTGACAACAGGCGATACGTTCAATAGATATGTTTAGTTTAATTATCTACTTATCTCAACAGTTATTGAATATTTGTTATGTACTGTACAAGTGTATATATTATCATTTGGACATAAACTTTTTAAAATAAGAGAAAAGTTATGTTTAAATTCCGTAATGCACATATTAAATAACTGTATACAAATTAAAATAAACCTAGCTACTGTCTACTGGAACGATATTTTATTTATTTAGAGCAAAAAAGTATTTTGTTTTGGGATATCTTTCCCCCACTGCGTCTCACTACCAATCCTGGTTATAATCGTTTCAATTACGCTAGTCAGCAGGGGCCTTCAAACTTTTAAGGTCAAAGGGCCAAAGTATACTAGAGTAGTCATTTGCTGGTTCAAGGTAATTTTTTATAAAAACGTGATATTTTTATTCAGGTGTAAAGAAATCATTTTTTTATAAAATAACTTAAAATACACATCCATTTTATTATTTCACTATGTAAAATATAACTTTGTAATTGTCATTCTTTCTCTTGAAATAATTTTAAACATTTCATGAGACGGTGGGATGCAAAAAATGTTAGGGCAGGTCACCAAAGGGCCGTGGGTTGAAGGCCCCTCCGCTAGTGGGATGGGCGAGGAGGAACGGTAATATTTACTGAAAACATATCTTCATTTTTGTGAAAGCTTAAAGATAAAATTAGAAATAGTTTATTAAGGGAAAAACAAACACTTTTTTTTACACCTAGTCGAGATTTGAGCCCTGACCTTCCTTTAAAAGGCAAACCAGATTAGACAATATTAAATTTTAGTATTTGTGCCCAATGAGGCAGTTTAACTATTACGTCGAACGTACGGGGAAATACATATATATGGAAGCTAATACGTGGCTTGAAGGATGGTAGGTGACAGCTAGGAAAATATACCATACATCACCTCTCTCAACCGTATTATCCGCAATACATTATGTTAAGTTTTTGTAACTTTTCGCAGTCAAACTTTACAACAAACAACTGTTTTTTAATTATGTTTTTCTTTTAACAGTTATTTACATTGTTTAAACACGAACTTACAAAAATAACCTTTTGTAAGTATATCTTTTATGAAAGCGGTCTTTGCGGTTAACTTATGCTTTTCAAACGAAAGCCCTTAAAATGCTACGTGCACTTCGTAAATTAAGATGGCAAACAATCCGAAACAATCGCCTTAAATGACGTCATACAAACCGTCCACAGTTGTGTTTGTGCGCTGTTTTCAAAATAAGAACTTCATATTTTGTATATCTCTGTTTATAAGTTATAATTACTGTACATTTATTTTGGTGTTCAGTATAACAAGATACAGATGCGAATATACACTAATACTTTTTAATTTATTATTATCCACCTAGGTGGCGTAGTTAGCCAAAGCTCTAGTTTTATGTTGAGCTAGACTGCCAAGGAAGGGGAGATCGAGGTTCGAATTTCCCTCGAGTGAACTGGGGGTAGTTTTCCTAAATGGGTTTCCACTCTTCCTCCACGCAAATGCGGGCTCACCTCATCTATATTCAAACTTCCCAACTCCTAACACACTAGTGTAATTATTACTTGAGCGTATAATCCGAACGAGTAATAAGACGCGGCGCTAAATAAATTAAAAAAAATATTATTTCCTGTACCATCATATATCTTGTTGCCTCAACCGGAAAATAAGAATGTACAATACTTTTATAAATATATATTAGCATCGCGTCTTACTACCCATTCGGGTTATATACTTATGTACCAATTACGCTAATAGGTTTAGTGATTAGGGAGGTTATATTTAGAGGAAATTTACTGATATTTGCATGGAGGGAGGATGAAAAATCATTTTGGAAAACCACCCTCAGTACACCTGACTGAGATTCAAACCTTGATATCCCCCACCTTGGCAGTGTAGTCTACTGCAAGAGTAGCTCCTTAGACCATACGGCCACTTAAGCTGGTAATTTGTTATTTCAATAAGTAATGAAAACGCCAATTATACAGTAATCCTCACAAAGCAGGGAAGTGTTATTATAATCGTTTGATAACTCTTTTTATTGATTATATAATGTTACTATGTGTGTATAGAAATCAACCCGTTGGATGGGTCCTCAACAGTTCAACCGTAATCTGCAAAGTCTAGGCAGCACTGAAGAGGTGTAGGCCTACTAGGGAAGTGAGGAGTGAGTTCGTTTCCCGTTACTTACCGCTTGTTTTGTGTTGACCTAAACTGCCGAGGACGAGGAGCTTGAGGTACGAATCTTGATCGGGTGAACTGGTGGTGATTTTTCCCTAAATGGGCTTAAACTCTCTCTCCACGCAAATGCGGGCTCACTTCCTCTATGTTCAACCTTCCCGATTCCTAACCCATTGGCGTAATTAGTACTTACACGTATAATAACCCGAACGGGTAGTAAGACGTGGTGCTAAATAATTAAATACTGAGCCAGAAGATCATTCGGTCAATCTCACCAAAATGCATACACCAACTGACCCTATAAGCGACACCTTAATTCCATTCGTCACCGGGACTGGCTGTATAATAAATGTTATTACTAGTTTCGTTCACACCTCTGCCCCTCTCATAATTGTCAGAGCCATGAGTGAGACTGAAACGGATCAATGAAAGTAACAACTTGCTCTAGCGTCTAGCCTATACCAGAAGATGCGTCGCATTGTAAACACTATTTTCCAAGAGATGGAGCTGGCCTATTACTTAGCAAATAAATGGTGAACTTAGTTACTTTCAACTAGTGTTTGCAATAAAGACCTTCTGGTAGATGTCATCTACCTCCTTTCTAAGCTTGTTTGAGCCACACGTTTGGCCAACTCTGCCAGTCTTCGGGGTGGTCACCCAGCTGTCAGAACATACCTTTGTACAAGTGACGGATGACGCGTCAAGTTGCAGCAGTTGTCACCGGCGTAATGACTACGATGAAGGATGAAGTTTATACTCGCTGCTGTCTGAGATCACATCTGTCATTTAGGAAATGGAGGAGTACTAAACGAAGAAGGAATAGGAAGGAAGGCATTGATAACATAAGTTAGTTATTTAGTTTAAAAATATGGTCCAATTAATTATTTGCAAAATTAGTCACATCGTTCCTGATATATATTTTTTTTAGCACCGCATCTTGATACCAGTCCGGGTTATACGAACACGTACTAATTACGCTAATGTGTTAAGGATAAGGAAGGTTGATATTAGAAGAAGTAGTACTCGCATTTGCGTGGAGGGAGAGTAGAAATCTATTTAATAAAAACTACCTTCAGTATACCCGATCAGGATTCGAACCCACATCTCCTGGTTATCATCCCTCCAGTATATTGCGTGAGGGACAACCTAGAACATATGGCCACCGAAGATGATTCCTACTGGTTAAAAGGACGTGCGCTTCAATATGTTATATGAGATTCGTTTAATAATTGCATTTGTTTAGAAATAAAATTAAGACGTGGAAAAAGCTAAGCAGTATATATATATATATATATATATATATATATAAAATAAACTATATACCCGCCTCGGTGGCGTAGTTGGCTAACGCGTTTGTCGTGTTGAGCTCGACTGCTGAGGACGGGGAGATCAAGGTTCGAATCTAGGTCGGGTGAACTGGGGATGGTTTTTCCTAAATGGTTTTCCACTCTCCCTCGACGCAAATGCGGGTTCACTTCCTCTAAATAAACCTTCCCAAATCCTAATCCATTAGAGTAATTAGTACTTAAGGCGTATAACCCGAACGGGTAGTAAGACGTGGTGATAAATATTAAAATAAAGAAACTATATGTTATACTAATTTTTCTATATTTTTTGTGTGTGTGCATTGGTCTATCAAATTATTTCAAGTGATATTCAAAATGACACATTGTGGCTAAAATGGCCATTTAATGACGTTGTGTTTGTTGAGCCCGTAGTAACTTGAATATGTTGAGTAGTTTAAGAACGACATTGTGGAGGTATGATTACATTTTATACAATAGTAACCCTTAGAAGAACACTTGCTTTTAAACATTAAGATGGGTTGGAACGGAACGCGAGTTAAAGTTCATACTTTTACATTGTTTGTATACGAACAGATTTTTAGCCAAAATTAATAAAATTTTACTTCAGCAGATATATCTGGTTAAATTTTCTACCCATAGTAATAGCAATAGGCCTTTAATATGGGTCTTAGCCATAGTGTTATTTGATAAGAAACATTTTAAACTATTATTATTATCACCATGTCATCTTACTACCTGCTCAGGCTATAAGTATATAGCCTACTATAATGTGTTATGGATAGGGAGGGATTAATTTGGAAGACATGTACCTGAATTAGCGAGGAAGGAGATTGTGAAACCATTTATGAAAACCTCAGTAGCTCCGACCAGGATCCAAACCCCGATATTTCCATCTCCAGTAGGCCAATCAAACACGAGAGTGACGCCTTAAATCATTCAGCCACTAAAACTTAAAGAAATAGAAAGTGTTCAAGGTAAATTCCGTGAAGTCCATTACAAATATTCAAGACATTTTGAGGTCACTATGTGTATAAAAATTAACTAAATGCATTTACCAACCAATATTTTATTTATTTTGGTCCAAACTCTTTTATATTATAAACACTACTAGATTGAAAATTTTAACCTAAGTTTCCTTTAATTTCACTAAAATTAAGTGCATTAAAATTTTTGTAAACTAGTTTTGTTTTATATCGTGTGTATGATCAGGATGTGTGTGATAGCTCATATTTACAGTGTTTATAAGGAATGGTATGAAATATTATTCTACTGAGTGAGATCTTACTTTCAATAATATCATCAAGCAGGGCGTTACGAGGCAAAGTATGGGTGTTTTGGGGCTTCAAATTCCACTATCTGAAAGAATTATTGGTATTTTTACTATTCCTCCTCAATGACTAGGCTAGTAGCGTTTTGAAGTCTTTATAAAAATTTCTTAACATATCCTTTATTATACTTTCAATTAAGTTTAAAATGACTACATTGGTATGGGAATCAAATCCGAGACTTTAGGCTTTGTGTGCCAATGGTGTACTAATGAGATATCCCAGGTAATTTCAATTTAACTGATTGTTTTGAGGAATATAACCACGAGCACCAGTTAATAAGAACCCCCCTCCCCCTAAAAAAAATAATTAAAAGTTAGTCAGTGTAAGGTTCTGTTGTCAGTAACACAACAGCTTTAAAACGATGGCAGAAGTTGAGATCTACTATCAAGTATTATCCATGACATTATCTAGGTTTATAAATTCCTACACCGAAATTTCCTGATCTGCTTTGAACCTGATATAATAATATTTCCATATTAAAACCAAAATCTTAACAAACACATCCCCTTTCCCCTGTGATTCCATGATCTGAAATTTCAAGCGGAAAATTTAATGAAAAATGTACCGGAACATTTATTTAAATATTTGCCGGAAAGTTTTCTGAAAGAAAAAAAAAGTTCATTTTTAGTTGAGATTTGTGGCCGTTTCTAACTTCACTTTCTACTATTTTTTATCTCTTTATCAACATAAATTTATTATAAAATAATAATAATTATACAAAAAAATACCACCTAATTTGTTGAAGTTTTAATTATGTACTAACAAAAACCCACTCAACTTAAATACATAAATTAACACTATTTTTATAACAAAAAAATGTTAATAAAGGTCTCCAACATTGTTTATTTTAGAATGAATCCAAAACTTAAAAATAATTCTAATTATTCCTAAAAATGACTGTTTACAAACATTCCAAACACATATAAGCAACCTTAAAAGAACACAATGAAATACAAAAATGACACAATGTAGCAATTTGAGGATGGCCCCTACATAGTTAGAGTGTAGCAACCAGCGTGTCAGCCATCAATTCAGCGTATACATACAAGCTCATTTGAGAGTTCTAAACAAACACATCGTCTGGCAGTTACAATTTTGTTTCAATTAAAACATTTTTGATAATTAGTAAGTTATAGTGTCAAGAATGACCATCAATGAGTTAAAATAAATCCAAGAGAATACAACGAAAAAGTCTTTTTTGGAGAAAGAATGAAAAGTACAGTCAGATTCAAATAAAGATACACCTTTTGACAGTTACAATTTACTATAGTCATTTTCAAGTATTTATACTTTAAGTGATACAATTTTCATATAAAACTTATTATTTGTAATGTATTATTATTATTATTATTATTATTATTATTATTATTATTATTATTATTAGCACCGCGTCTTACTACCCGTTTGGGTTATACGCACTTACGCTAATGCGTAATGGTAGGGTGGTTATGAGATTAAATGGAGGACCTACAGTTTAACGCGAGATCCAAACTTCGGTGGAGGCCTGGCATTCCACACATTCACAAGATGTCTTGTCAAAGGTGAAGGAAGGGTTTGGTAATCAGATAGATCTTTGCCGGGACCGGGGATTGAGCCCCGGACCCACAGCAGAGAAATCCGACACCTTACCCCTGGACCACCAGGTCACAGACATTTGTAATGTAAAAAATACAATATCTATAGACCCGTTTCATTGACCGAATGGTCTAAGGCGTCACTCTCGTGTTAGACTGGCCTGCTGATGATGGAATATTGGGGGCTCGAATCCCAGTCTAATCTCCTGAGGGTAGTTTTTCCTAAACTGCTTCCTACTCTCCTTCCAAGCAAATGTGGGTTGGTTTATTTTAAATGCTTCCTTCCTCATCATTACCCAATTAGAGTAATTATCATATATGTTTACAGCCTTAACAGATATTAAGACGCGGTAATAAAAAAATATATATAAATTACTTATAATATAAACAAATAATACCAACGTGTACCACTAAACAATTTGTTTACATTTTCTAAACGTTTATACTCACTAGAATCTGAAGTACCGTGTCTAATCCCCTTCCTAATGTACCCGCCCTCCAGAATCAAGGTACGGCGAGTCTGTTCAGTGTTCCACAAACGGTGTGCCGCGGCGGCGAGTTAAGTGTGCCGTGTGGTCACAGCTTAAAGTGTCGCGCATCGCTACTTTATACGAACACGGATGAAGTTAGTACGTGTGGCAGCCGTATATCATCCACATTTATTAATTACTGTACTCACTAACATGACAAATGACAAAATCAAAGGCTTTCAAACGAAGTTTTAAGTTACGGTTCACACAAGTTTCAAGTGTTTTGAATGAAATATTTCCAATTTCTTAAAGACGTGGACACAGTTAGATAAATCAAATAATTAATATTGAGACAATTGAAGCTACTTCAGTTTTCGTGGGTTCAAACCCAGTTGAGGTCAATGGATCTTTCTTGAGAAAAAAAATCCTTAGCACATCTTTCTCCGGAGGGAAAGTAAAGCTATCGGTCCCGTGTCAATTGTGGCATGCTAGAGAACCCTGGAAGGCATTTGAAAATACCTTTTCAGAAAAATTTTGTACGCCCTTTCACGCTCGCTCATAGAAATTCTCGTGTGCTAATATAATCAGTTGGTTCAGAATGTGAACGTTAAATATCTCAAATAAAAATAAGATTACTACAGGGGAAAAATTAATTTATACTTTCTTAAAGATTTAGTGTACAACCGTCTGACTGGGTGCGTAAATCCAATTTCTTCTTCCGCGAATCAACATCAAAACAAAACAGTCTGCCGCAAAAAATAAAAATAAGGCTTGTTTGGAATACTGAGAATTTAAAATTTTACGGAACACTGTACTAGTCCACTCATCTAATTATAATAGTAGTATTCTTAATTATACTCCCAGCTGGAGGTGTGAAGTAAAAGTAAACTGAGAAAGAATAGTTGAAATCACCCGCCTCGGTGGCGTAGTTGGCTAACGCGTTTGTCGTGTTGAGCTCAACTGCTGAGGACGGGAAGATCGTGGTTCGAATCTCGGTCGGGTGAACTGGGGGTGGGGGTGTGTTATCTAAATGGCTTTCCACTCTCCTTCCACGCAAATGCGGGATCACTTCCTCTAATTCAACCTTCCCAATTCCTAATCTATTAGCGTAATTAGTACTTAAAGCGTATAACCCGAACGGGTAGTAAGACGCGGTGCTAATCATAATAATTATAATAATAGGTCTAGTTGAAATCTTTTTTAATCCGTGCCTTACTACTACTACTACTACTGCCCATATGAGATATCCGAATAGCTTCACAAATAGGTTGTAAATTAATAAAGTAGAATTTAAAGCGAAAGTATCCCCATATGTGTGAAAGAGAGATAAATCTAATTCCACCCAGCCAGGTTTCGAACCTCACCTCCCCGTCACCAGAAAGCCAGCCAGACATAATACTGATGTCTTGATCCGCGTGTTCACTGGCACAGATTTTTTTAAAGATCATCACAGCTGTTGGTTAAATTATAGAAATCATTTGATACAACTTCGTATTTAACTTGACATTTCAAAACACACGCCGATTATATTAGCAGACAACTAAAATTAAATTTAACCTAAGACAGAATAATGCCGTTGAGAATCCATCTCAAAACCTCATTTAAATGCTGAATAACGTTGTAGGGATTGAATTAAACCCTTATGTCGGAGTGCAACTTATCCGAGATTGTCATTTATTTAAAAAAAAAATAATCACCACGTATGACTACCCATTCAGATTATACTTGTACACTCTTTAATCAATGCTTTGAAAATAGAAATTAAATCTAAACTTTCACGAGGCGTCAAAGATTTTTTATAAAATAATATATTTTATAATTAATCTTTAATACTAGAATATTATGTTTTAGAAATCTTCAGTAAAATAATATATTTTACAAATAATGTATAAAGCATTTAAATTATAGAACACGTGCTAGGATTTTATAAAATAAAATGCAAAAGTGAAAGTGGAACGACATCCAAAGCAGTTTTTTTTAGCAAAGCGTCTTTTTTTCGCATTCGGGCTATACTCATATTCTGTACCAATTATGTTGATGGGTATAGGAGAAGGAGGTTGAATTATAGAAAATTTACCTCCATTTACGTGGAGAGAGGGAGTAGAAAACCATTCAGGAGAAACCTTCCTCGCCTCAGTACACGTGACCGGGATTGAACCACAATCTCCCCGTTATCGACAGTCTGGTCTATTTAGAAAGTGGAGCCTTAGAGCATGCGACCACCGAAGTGGACTGTGAAGAAATTAAAATTCTAATTATACAGTGAGAATAGGATATTTTACTATATTACACAAACTTCACTCAATACGGCTCTAGTATACACTGGCGCAACCAAGGGGTGGGGGGTTTCAGGGTTGAAACCCCCCCCTCTCCCTCAGGCCTCGCTACCCATCTACCACTTTCTCATCCCTAAAACTGTTGAAATAATACATGAGGAAATCTACAAGTGAAGACAGGCTTCATGTACTGTACATACACATCCAGAGGTGTCAGTTACAGAGAATGAAGTTCTCAATTAAATTTCTATAAAGCCAAGGAGAATTAACACAAGCCTAACTTGAATTATTTAAAATGCGATTTTTTGAGTTAAGAGTTAATGCAATTTGATTATTCTAATTTTCAGATTCTAGCTCATAAAATAATTTTATAAATCAAATTTCAAAAATACAATTTATTGAAACTTGCATTGCACGATTAAAAATGTGTTCATAAAAACTTAATAGTCATTATAATTACAGAATTATGACCTTTTTAGAAATTTTAAATTATTTTGGATATTATTGTATTTCTTTTGATGCATTTACATTTTGTCGTAATTAAATTTCCAAATTTTCCCGTGGGGGAAAAACCAAAGGACCCCGCGGTGAGTGAAACTAAATCTTCCCCACAAATGAAGCCTGGTTGGACCAGTGTTAGTATATTTGTTTTCCCCCCTTTTGATTAATCGAGAAACTTTAGTGAGCAGATTCTTCAAAGTTTAACGGTTCATTCGTTAATATTTTCGACATGATTGGCATCTATTTTTGTAATCATATAGGCTATATTCTACAAATTAAAAAAGTGTATTGTAATGACATCGAAGACATATTTTATTAAAGGTGGTGTCAACTTTTTTATATTATATTTTACAGAATAAATATTTGTATTTTCTTAAGAAATATGACAGTGTAGTAGTGCCCAAAACACACTGTATTGTGTGTTATGGAAACGGTGTTTTTTTGTTTTGTTCTGAACATAACGTTATTTTGTAAACACACTACTCTCGTTTTCTGAGCACCACTTGCACTTCTCTACGCATCTTATACTCTCCTGATAGCCCTCGGCACGTATTGCTCGCGGTAAACGGCAAGGTTGTTTGGTTTTTTTTTATATTTGTTTGTTTGCTTTTTAGATTGAGCAGGGGTGGGTAGACAACGACAACACTTTTTTTTTATCAGAGGGATACTAACAGGAAAAAAAAAGTTGAACCCCGTGAGGTTCATAATGAAAATTTAAATAATACGTAGGCCTATATATATATATATTCATATCCTATATATATAATCATGAAGTTGAATATACACTCCGATCAGGATAGAAATAAACATTTTTGACTGTTAATGACTAAAGTTACTAAAACAATTTTCATATATACTTACGTCCAAGTCATGTGATCTGAAACCGTCACTCTTCATAAATAATATACCTATTGATTTGTACTAATAATTTAGTAAAATGTTATAAACATTGACCGCCAAAAGTATGTTTGTATTTTCTAAAAGTTCATTTTTACCAAAATCTTACTATAGGCCTATACTTTGTTTACCCGCATTACTGGGAGCATAGACTAATAATGACAGTTTCATCTAATCTAGTTTGCCGGTGATAGAAAGGCCGGGATTCAAATCTGTCAAATATACTGAGGGTGTGTTACTTCATTCACGGTAGGAGTTTACCTCTGAAAGGTTTTTTTCCTACAAATATCCTACTATATAATAGATTTCTGGTAGGGAAAAAGGCCTTTCAGAGGTAAACTCCTACCGTGAACGAATTTTAACTAATTGGTTTTACACTCTTTCTACAATCAAATGGAAGTATATTTACAATAAATTTGACTATCACTGTCACTAAGCTAAATTGATTAAATACAAATAACTTGAAGAAGGTCGATTATGCAAAAATAAAAAGCAGTCTTCCCCTGACTA
Source organism: Timema shepardi (assembly GCA_902151425.1). Classification (NCBI taxonomy): domain Eukaryota; kingdom Metazoa; phylum Arthropoda; class Insecta; order Phasmatodea; family Timematidae; genus Timema; species Timema shepardi. Next base: position 122,376 of record CABFVX010000045.1, on the reverse strand, counting down.
ATAAGACTTAAAATAATCTTAAGTGACGTCTTGGTGAAATCAAGATAAACGTGGGGCAATTTATTGAAAGTTACTTTGAGAGGGTAGTTACGCAACATGAATACATTCAAGCGTTTTGATATCATGTAATGAAAAAAAAAATTAAAATGTGCACAGTTTTGTACTTTATTAATAAAATGGAAAGAGTTCCAATATTTCACACACACATTTATTTATGTGCTGTTAAATTCGGGAAATAGAAAGAGAAAAGTTCGCTCATAAGGATCTTAGCAGTTATTCTTGTCCTTTGTTTGTGAACTCTGACCTGGAGACAATGGCGGCCCGTAGTTAAAATTAGTGTGGGTGCTGCTCCAGAAAATTTTTAGCCTTTGTTTTAAAATTGTGTAAAAAGAAAAAAAAAACATGTATAAAAAGAAAATTTATTCAGGAACTTGATAAAATCTTAACAAAAAACACCAAACATTTTTTACTTACTTTAAATTAAATTGTTTCAGTTCAAGCTTGAGCTATTCATTTAAAAATAAAATCCATTCTTCTTGTTTTAATTCGCGCAAAAAGTTCAATAATTTTCTCCTTGAACTCTGGATGAGAATTGAGGAAACTTTTCTCCATTGAAAGTACTGCAAGAGCATTTAGTCTTTCTGTTAAATAAGAACATAAAAAAAAATCAAATAGAATAGCTGGAAGCAAAATAATAGTCTAATTAATTCTACACTCTTCTATACTTTATCACATTCAAGAATATTGTACACGGTTTTTAAGCACAACACACGCTGAGTAAAAAACAACAACTTCTTTCCACCATCACGCCAGAGCCGGCACTGAGAGAACAACAGTGCTCTCTCTAACTGGTAGTCCCACCTTCCTCCCCAACCCACTCCTATGTGCTCATGCGCACAACAGTCAAACACCACGTCGCTGGCACTGTGAAGCACACAGTTCCATAAAAATATTTTTGTATATTTTTCATAAACTAGGGGATGACTACTGAAGTACTGACATTAAGCTTAAGGAATATATATTGTAGTACAAAAATAAATAAAGAATTAAAGAAAAAAAGACTCAATATATTAAATGTTATCGATAATATCAAGTGGAAATGGGGGTGCTGCAGTTCTGCAGTGCCTATACACGAGCCGCCACTGCCTGGAGAATAACTGCTCACAGACATAAGTTATTAAAAAAAAGGGCTTCCAATCCGAGAGGTGTGAGCTTTAGGTATACACAGGTCCTGCACATGACCTACGTCTCACTCCTTATCCGGACTAGCCTCATATTTTCGCTAGTGGGACAGGGATTAAGAAGGTGCAATTTAGAGAAAATGTGTTCACGTTTGCAAGGAGGGAGAGTGGAAATACATTTAGGTAAACACGTCATAATACACCTGGTGGATAACCAGATTAGACAGGATGGATTACTTACTCCGTATCACCACCGATTTGGCTGTAGCTCCTGTTAAAGTCATGCAGATCTATTCCCGGGTAATTTGTAGGCCTACAGTGTTTTATTGTTTTTTTTTGTGAATTAATTCTTTCAAATTTTTTAATTTTTTAATATTGCGTTTTACTACTCGTCCAGGGTAAATGCATGTTTATTTTAAAGGAGTGTGCTTAAGAGAAAATACATCCGCATTTGCGTGGATAGAGAGTCAGAAACCATACAGTATAAACCACCTTCAGTATATCTAGCCGGGATTATAACCCGAACCTCATAGTCACCAGAAGGATAGAATATTATCTTGACTTTCAGTCCACCTTCTAACTGAGGTGATTTTTTTTACAGTAAATATAATAATAATTTGTAAAGCAATGTAAAACTGCCAGTGGGTCAGATTTTTCTCATCCCTTGTCAAAACAACAAAAAAGGGGGAAGGGAAGTGTGTAAGAGGGGTGAAAAACTAAATGTTTGTGTTAGGGGGTGAATGTGTTAAGGGTATGAGTGGTAAGTTCTAAGGACCACCACCAGCTGGGTGCAGCTTGGGTGCAAGGGGTCAGGTGGACCCATTCTTGTGGACTGACTTAAATAACGACTCCCTCATTTCTCTCTCAATATTTATTATCCTTTCCTCCTATATCTCAATGCCGAAGATTGAAAGTTCATATATTCTTTTCCCTTTCTTTCTCTAGGGAATGATCTCTTCCAGTCTCCCTCCTCCACACTTGACGCCCTATTTCTTTCCTCACTACCTGTCTCTCTCTTTCTTAGGGTGTCTTTGACCTGTCAGAATGAACGGCGAGGGTAAAAGAACGAGATAATTCAAAGAAACACTTGAAATAGTTATTTACGATGAACTGGTTATATCGTCTGCTGACTTAAAGAAAAAGATAGTTTTTTAATTGCTGTATTATATGTGTGTTTTTATTTTATTTCACCAAATCTAAATAACATATCCATTTATCTATTAACAACTTACATATTGACTCGTACATTCATTATTTTTGTGCTAGGTTTTCTACCGCTTGTGCCATTTTGGGCTATCCAAACACACAAGGCTTAAAACATGTTTTTTCCCGTGCTCTGCATCTTACTACCTGTCCGGGCTACACGAATATTCTCACACAAAATGTGGTGACGAGTAGGGTGGAATTTAAAAAAGTACTCGCATTTATGTGGCGAGAGAGAGAAATAATATGAATAAGACCCAACCGGATTTCGATCTCCGACCTCCAGGTTACCGGTAGACTAGACGAGACTGATGCCTTTTTCTGCATTCCCAATGGTGTGGGTTTAACAGAACATGTGTTAAAATGGTTAAATTTAAACCCTGAATCAGTGGACAAACTGTCTAAGGCAGTGGTTCCCAAACCCAGGGTTGCGACCCAAATGAGGGTCACAAGGATCTTCCTGAGGATCTCTAGAAGTGTCTCTAAAACAACTGTCACAAATTACGAAATATTACAATTACAAACACTTAAATCAAGCTGGAGTATTAAGAAGAATTACTGAAATACTGACAACAGCAACAGTGTTGAAATAACTTTTTGAAACCCTCCTGTACTCGGAATTTTGGACCCAGCTCAAGATCAAGCATATTTTGACCAGTGAGGTTGAAGATAATCTTTTCCCTCTTATGACAATATGAGCTACTTCTGTGAACAAGGATTGTCAGGTCCTGTAAAGATCAAGAACCGAAGAATGGCTTTCGTTGTACTCTGTACATCAACATAGGATTCAAACTCGAAGAGCTCACCTACAAATTGAATAATTATTAGCACAGCGTCCTACTACCCGTCCGGGTCATACGCACTTATGCTAATATGTAATGTTAGGATGATTGTGAGATGAAATGGAGGACCTACAATTTAACGTGGAATCCGAACCATGGTGTAGGCCTGGAGTTCCCCACATTCACAAGTTGTGATTAATACACGTCTTGTCAGAGGTGAAGGAAGGGTTTGGTAAGCAGATAAATATGTACCGGGACCGAGGATTGAACTCCGGACTCCCAGCACAGAAGTCCAACACTTTACTCCTAGACCAGCAGGTCACCTCCTACAAAATGAAGCGGCATCAAGCTTACCTTAAATTATGGAATGAAATCACATTCCCACAAAAGAATATTGTGTAATTTTTTATTTATAATATCAAAAAAGTACCGAAATTGAATCGTCCTACCCTGTTAATTTAAATATAATTATGTGTATATCGTAGAGGTAGTCAGACTCGTGATTAGGCAAAAAAACAAAAGTAACACTTTTTTCTTTATACTAACAAATTATTGTATTCGTCAAATATACAATAAAGACCAGTGGTTTCAAATATTTGATGAATGTAGTTCACTAAGCTACAGTAGCCCCATGGCTTCTTTGGTTCTGACTGACAGCTCACAGCTGACTTCTGACAGTCAACATTTAGGTATATACCTAAATTTTGACCATCAGAAGTGACAGCTGCTAGACACATGTTTTTGCAGATCATATGGTTCGGCGTAGGGATACATAATTTGGTCTGGTAACATTTCAAAGCTTTTAGCTGTGAGCTGTGAGCTGTCCGTCAGCACCAAAAAATCCATGGGGTTACTGTACAGTCCAATTTTCATAGAAAGGGCTTTTAATAAAATATAAACATATTTTTTGGTGGTAAAAATTGATAAAAGTTTACTAATTCATTTAGAATTATAATTTAGGCATTAATAATATCTAAAAAAAGTTACAGCTGCAGTTAACATGCATGACCTGTCGTATGAATATGTGAAAGTAGATCTATTAACTTTCTAAAACCCACTTCAGTGATCGCACGGTCCAAGGGGTCACTCTCGCAATAGACTGGACTATCGATGACAAGGGGAATATGGGTTCGAGTTCCAGTCGGGTAAACTGAGGGTGCCTTTTCCCAAGTGATTTTTTTACAATCTCTCTTTATGCAAATGCGGGTCCACCTCTACTAAATATTTATCCTAACCTCATTTCTAACACATTAGCGTAATTAATACGTGTAAGTGTATAGCCCGAATGGCTAGTAAATAAGAAATGGTGTTAAATAGTACTCTTCTAGCTGTCAAATAATGTTCTTCTTTGGCAAATTGTACTGTATGAAATAATTTCAATTGGCGCGTGAATAGGTGGCGAAGGTGTGGGAGTTGTTGAAATCAGATATTCCTTCAATGTTTATTCGCCCTCCCGTACGAACACATTTGTACGTGTACAGTACAAGAGACACGTGATCTCACTGTGTGATGATTCTTGGATTAAAGTTGACACAGCTTCTATCAAATTGATTACAGAACAAAATTAAAAATTATTTATTCAAAGCGTTGTACGGTATATTTGACTAGAAAGATCATAATTTCTGGGGGAAAAAAAGAGACTCTGCTCATTTTTTAACCTTTAAAAAAGTGATACACTCGAAAACCAAATATGTAATGGAAAAAATTAATTTAAATAATTTAATGTAAGACTTTCTGTTAAAATTTTATAAAAACATAATTAATATTATAATGAAAACACAATATTTGGTGACTATCCTGAACGGTACTAAATTTAATACTTTCTTGCAATGTTCACTTTTTTACACACGAATACAGGTGCACTTACTTGAAGAACTAGCTTTCTCATTCTTAACCTTTATATTAAGCCGTTAATAAACAAGGGATTAAAAGTACTGATCAAGAGAGAAAACCTGCATCAATGGCAAAATGAACAAAAGCGTCAGTAGACTTTTTAAAATGTTTTGCCACTCTCCCAACACGCAAATGCGGTTACATTTACTCTCAATTATACCATCCTCATTCTCCCCTAATTAGTGTAAATAGAAAGGATGAGTAGTGAAACGCAGACCACGTAATGTAATATATATGTAATCACTAATGTTTTGCCAAATTACCCGCCTCGGTGGCGTAGTTGGCTAACGCGCTAGTCTTGTTGAGCTCGACTGCCGAGGGCGGGGAGATTGAGGTTCGAATCTTGGTCGTGTAAGCTGGGGGTGGTTTTTCCTAAACGGTTTTCCACTCTCTCTACACCCAAATGCGGGTTCACTTCCTCTAATTCAACCTTCCCAATTCCTAATTCATTAGCGTATTTAGTACTTAAAGCCTATAGCCCGAACGGGTAGTAATACGTGGTGCTAAATAATAATAATAATAATATAAGTTAATAATTACCCTTAGCACGAAATGAATCTCTGATAGATCAGTGGAGAGCATTGGCGAGCTAAACCAAAAGTCCCGGGTTCAATTCACGTGTAGGATTGTCAATTTTCAACTAATTTAAATTAATTGAATTGTTGCCTACTCCATACAGACAGTGCCACAATTAAAATGATTTGCAACCTCTTTGTTGATATTAATTATAAATAGAACGCCATCGTTTGTTAACCAACATAATATAATATATAATACTATTTATCAAGGGACAATATTTAGAAATATCCTATGGACGAATACATTTTTATGTCAAGATGGAAACTTTTTTTGTATCCTGTATGTAGCCTATATTTTTTTTCCCTATCACCGATATTTATTACCCTTTATCTGCCTGACAGTAGGTCAAGTGATATTTTGAAAGCGATAATACTACCTAACTTTATTACTTAGGAGAAAAGATTTTATTTTATTTAATGACTATGTTTTCACACAGATATGGATGAACTTTTAATTGGGAGGACTTATATATATATATATATATTTAAGTCCTCCCAATTTTGTTATGTATATATAATTCTCTAGTATTAAATTTAAAGAAATGTTAATTAAAATCATTTGTTTTTAGAAAGAAAGAAAGACAGGTACCAACCTAAATAGGTCCACCAGTAAGTTCATATTGTCACAGCTTGTTAACTTTTACTTAGACATTTGTAGGTGACCTGGCAGTCTAGGGGTGAGGTGTCGGTCTTCTGTGCTGAGGGTCCGAGGCTCAATCCTCGGTCCCGGCACAAATTTATCTGATTACCAAACCCTTCCTTCACTTCTGAAAAGACGTGTATTAATCACAACTTGTGAATGTGGAGGATGCCAGCCCTCCACCGTGGTTCTGATCCCACGTTAAACTGTAGGTCCTCCATTTCATCTTCACAATCACCCTACCATTACACATTAGCGTAAGTGCGTACAACCCGAATGGGTAGTAAGACATGGTGCTAATAATAATAATAATATTTAGACAAAAATGTACAATCTGACACAATCCAAATCATTATCGTCAGTTGTTATTCTATCAACAGACCGGCGCTCACGTAATTATTATTATTATTATTATTATTATTATTATTATTATTATTATTATTATTATTAAGCACGTGTTTTATCGTCTCTCAAAACAATCAGTTGTAAAAACGATCAACTTAGAGGGGAGAGATTCTAGTTTTTTACTGTATAAACCCTGAGTTTTTGACCATTATAGATGATAGGAGAGTGGACCAGAGAGCTGTATAAAGGTGTTCCTTCTAGTGTCTTGCATACTGCCAACTGCCTAGTCAATAATCAGTATGATACAATATTCCAGATGTTGGAGTCTCTGCCTAATACGGGGGTGTGGACCCCCTAACACTTCTAAATAGTCTTTAAGTGTACCTATAGCCGTGGTATAGTCGAGGCAGGTGACCTGGCGGTCTAGGGGTAAGGTGTCAGACTTCTGTGCTGGCGGCCGGGGATCAATCCTCGGTCCCGGCACAGATTTATCTGATTACCAAACCCTTCCTTCACCTCTGACAATACATCTTGTGAATGTGGGGAATGCCAGGCCTCCACCGTGGTTCGGATTCCACGTTAAACTGTAGGTCCTCCATTTCATCTCACAATCACCCTACCATTACACATTAGCGTTAGTGCGTATAACCCGAACGGGTAGTAAGACGCGGTGCTAATAATAATAATATAGTCGAGGCGTCGTGATAATACTATTGTTATTTAGAGTCGTAACATCTAGGACAGGCCAGCACGCGAAATGTTAAATGATAGACTACTGAAAGGTGCAAGGAGCTCTCAACCTAATTAGAAATTAACTCTTAAATAATCTTATTCAGCATCAATATGGTATAAAGGAGCAATAGACTGACTGCCGATGACAGGGAGATCAGGGTTAGATCCCGGTCGGTGTCACTGAGTTTTTTACTTAAATGGTTTTACACTCTCCCTCCATGTAATTGCAGGTGCACTTCCTCTAAATTCAACCTTACTCATCCCTAACACATTCACGTTATTAGTACAGAGGCGTACAACCCAAACGGGCTGTAAGAGGCGGTGCTAGAAAAAACTCTTAACCAAATTAAGACTTGTCCAAACTACATCACATTCTGTATATTCTAAGTAACTTCTATTCAATTTTCTAATAAACTACTAAAAGGGAACCCGCACAATTATTTGACGTTACCTAACCCAACACATTAAATACATTCCTGATAGATTTGCCCACGATGTGGCCTGGTAGCGTTAATATTAAATATTCAAATAGTGAATTTAGAACAAATTAAATACTATAGTGTGACAACATGTATCGTGAGAGTAGCGTTTACAAATTAAAAACGAAAACAATCTCACTGTCGTGATAATTAAACAGTTACAAAAATAACTTGTAAAATCCTAATCATATAAAAAAAATCTCTTAAATTATATTAAATATGATTCTTTACTTTACATTTATTACTGTTTCCGGCCTATGGCCTGGGTCAGTTTTTTATTCAAACCAAACATTTTCCACTACCAGCTAACTAGGCCTGTCATAGCTTCATACATCTCATAATCTAACTTAAGACAAGGACAGGCACAACATCCAGTCCCCGGGTGTTAGTTTATCAATTATCACTATGAAAGAGTAAACCCACACTTCACGAATGATACATTTTCGGAAATGCCAGGAATCGAGCCCGGGATTCCTAGCTCAGTAGACAGACACGTTACCGAATGAGCTAAGGTGTCGGATATTAAACATGATACATAATTTTGAGATAAATTACAACTTGTATGCGCATTTTAAATAGGTATTACCTTGGTAGAAACTAGAGGAATGTACCCACATTTTCAAGAAATTAGAGGGGGGGGGGGAATTTGAGGAATAGTCGCACCTCAGTACACCCAGCAAGTACTCAAAATGCGATATCCTTGCCATCAACAAATCAGGTCAGACATGACTGACGCCAGGAACGCAGCCTGTCTACTGACACCATGTTTTATTGATTTAGACCAGAAAAAAAATTGTTAAAAAAAACACGCGAAAATATACGTAGCCTAATTGGTGGTATTCCGTGTTACTGGAATATAGTCGCGAGAGTAATCTAAATACACCTCTCTTTTTTTTCAGCCCCTGTTCAGGCTACACGCATAAATAATAATTACTCTAATGAGCTAGGGATTAGGAAGGTTGAATTTGAAGAAAATTTACCCATATTTGAGTGGAGGATGTGTGGAAAACAATTTTGGAAAAATTTGCCCTCAGTAAACCAGACTGGGATTCGAATCCTGATCTCCCTATCATTTGCAGTCTAGCCTAACACTAGAGTTACGCCTTATACCATGCGGTCACCTAAGCATGTTTTTTTATTTCTTGAAGAAATATTTACTAGCCATCTAAAAATACAGTGATTACACCAGGTTATTCTTAGATTTGTGAGTATTTTGAGAATAATGGGGGGATTAAAAAAAAGTGACTGGAGCTCTTGATTTCCTTTGTCACACATCTCCCCTTGTATTCGAAGGCTCGACCCTTCCCACCATTCATACAACACCACGGTTGAATTACTTTTTAAGTTTTGAAATTAAAGAATTTTTTCCCAAATAAATAAACGATTCGACTTAATTAAAAATAGGGTTTGAATAAGATGCGATAAATATATACTTTTTTCTCCCAGAGATTCAAATACACCAGTTTCCCTGACCAATAAACAATCTTCTCTTACATTTAACCAGTTTTCCTAACAGATTTAGATTATCTAACATTTCCAGGTTTTACATATTTTTCCTATCTGTGACCAACCCGTTATTAAGAAACAATTCAAAATTATATTATTAAAATATATTTGGGTCAGGGGGCTCCTCTCAGTAGAGCTATGCAAACCAACCACGAACTATTATTTAGACGCTTCGGTGGCCACGTGGTCTAACGCTCTACTCTCACAGTAGACTAGACTGCCGATGATGGGGAGAGTGAGGTTCGAATCTCGGTCAGACGAATTGAAGGTGGTTTTTATAAACTTGTTTTACACTCACCCTCTACGCAAATTTGGGTACACTCCTTATAAACATAACCTCCCTGATCCCTATAGCACGAACAGGTAATAAAACACGATGCAAAAAAACCTACTATTTTCAATTTGGGATAGAACTTAAATAGGCTATATTTAATTCTATACCATTATTCACCATCCGGCATTCGAACCCTGGCATACCCATCAGTGGCGTTTATTTAGTGTCAAGAGAATAAATAACCCCTCACTCTGTATAAGTTTAACTTATGTATTTTAGAAATTTTGTAAACAATCGGAGTCCAATTAGTGTGGAACTAAAAACACTTTAAGTCGTGTTTATTTCATTTTTCCTGAACAACCCTTGGAAACGATTATTTTTAGCTTTCTTATTGGATAATACTTTAAGACTATTTTTCTTATTAAAAAAATAATTGATTAACTCAACTAAGCGTGTAGCTTATCTCCAATGTCTTTCCTAATTATCGGCGGAAATGAGAAATGTTTTTTTTTTTTTTTTTTACTTTCCCTCAACTCCTCGGTCGGCGAGAGAAATATTGTTATTGTAAAAAAAAAGAGCTTGAGATTTTGATAAATGTCAACATTTCATAAGGTGTCCCGACAGATAGTACCAGCAACCTTTCATACCACTCGATTTTTTCGCGACATTTCTTACCACCCTACCTGAAAAGGGTTTATTAATGACTTCAAAATGTTTACGATGTCACAAATGGTACGACTTCTATCTATTTAGCTTAAAAAAGAAAAAAACTAATATGTGCAAGCGAGGTTCATTACTGGACAGTAGATAGTTGTGAGAACGTCAAAATTTATGTTAGGGTAAGTTAAATAGTGAGCTAGGTTAGATAAGGTTAAGTTAGGTTACGTTAGGCCAGGTTAGGTTAGGTTTGGTTTGGTTAGGTTAGGTTATGTTAGATTTCAAATACTTGAAACGCTCCACTACCACTGCCATTCTCCTTTGCGACGTGATCTTGCATTTCAGAGGAATACTACACACTAATTAAATTAAATTCGCCTAAATGAATTTAAAACTGAAACCTGGCATAACTTCCCATCAAGTGGTACCATTTGTCACATCGTAAATATTTTAAAGTCATTAGTAGACCCTTCTCAGTTAGCCATCCCCCTGAGTGGTACAAAATGTCGCTGGTACCATTTGTCGCATATTCTTTCATAGCACCCTGAAATCGAAAACGTAGTTTTCACGACACCGTCTGTCTGTCTGTGAGTCTGAATCTCGGACTAAATTCGATACCATTTGACCGATCAAGATGAAACTTTATATCTAAGGTTTTCATAAGGTTCCCCATAGGTATTTTTTTTAAATTAGAAATTCAACCCTAAAATTAAGGGTAGTTTACAAAAGGGACAAAAGAAAAAACATAGATTTTATCTAAATCGGCTATAACTAGTTTAAACTAATATTCGTAACTTGGTACCATTTAACACTACAAACAAAATGACACATCTCATTTTTCCTCAAAAAGACTTACTGTGAATTAACACTTTCGCCAAAAAACTAGCGCAGAAACCCGCCTCGGGGGCGTAGTTGGCTAACGTGTTAGGCGTGTTGAGCTGCTCTACTGCTGAGGATGGGGAGATCGAAGTTCGAATCTCGGTCGGGTGAACTGGGGGTGGTTTTCCTAAATGGTTTTCCACTCTTCCTCCACGCAAATGCGGGTTCACTTCCTCTAATTCAACCTTCCCAATTCCTAATCCATTAGAGTAATTAGTACTTAAAGCGTATAGCCTGAACGGGTAATAAGACGCGGTGCTAAATATTATTATTATTATTATTATTATCATAACTAGCGCAGAACAGAAACGTGGTCACGTGACGAGCTCTAAGCCAATGACAAGATTTCCACCTAATCGGTGCGAGCTGTTCTACTGAAGTTCAACTCATCTCTACTTTGTACGCTCTGCCCGAGATGCTCGGCACACAATAAAATCTCAGAACCGACCATCTCAAATCAGTGCGCACGCGCATTTGACAACACATGCGCTCTACAACTAACAGACAGCTTCGTTGTCCTTTGTGAGGAGATTTGAAATAAACCGTTAATGTAAAGCGCATGTATCGATGGATTAGATTGTGCCACGACACGAAGTTATAATTTGGAAACATCCATCGGGAGAATGATCTAAAATATATGTTTATCAACTATAAAATAAGTTGATAATCAGCTGTTTTAAGTTAGTGTTGCAATGCATCATGGGTCAACATACAGCGTGTGAATTTCTGCTCTCTATTTTCGGTGAAGGTGTGAGTCAACTTTTAGAATCTACTTTATCTACATAAAATGATTTATCTAATTTTGATCAAACCTTTGAGATACTAAATAACTTATCACTGCAAAGTAGTAGTAGGACTAGTTAAAATAAAATAACTTATTTTTGAAATATATTTCTACCACCAAAAGAAAAAAAAACCAACAGCAATTTTAATCCCGGCATTCCAGTTCAGAGTCAAACACGATAAAGCTGAGCTAACCCTATCGGATCGATTGTTAGCAGTCAGCATTTGAGGATTCCTGATTAGACCGGATACCAGATAACTCTATCTCTGTCCTATCGGTACTCTATTTTAAGTCCACGATTGAACACGAACACGAGACATCAAAAGAAATAGCAAGACTTTGATAGCACAGTCCTCTTTGAGGCGCCAGGAATACATTTCAATTAAAATCCACTCCTTGTAAATTGAAGCACTTTTCCAGTGCGTTTTAACACATTTCTGTCATCTACAATTATATATGTTTGGCTTCCCCTTTTACCATTAAAAGTGCCAAAATTAAATCTAATTCAGCCGGTATTCGAACCTTGATATCCTTGTCATTGGCAATATCGAGTTAATTGAGAGAGTGACGCCGTATACCATATGAGCCCCAATACATGCAAGTCATAGTTAAATTATGATATTAAAGTTTATTCAGAAGTTCTAAAAATAATCAGCTGCAATTGACAGTTTGTATGCATAGGGTATGAGTTATATTTGTGCTGTGTGCTGTCACCGCACTTCGGTGGAAGTGAGAGATTTTCTGATAAGGTGAAGCACTGATGTGACGACGGTCTTTTTAGTACGTTAATTAAATACGTACGTCCAACTTTATTCACTCAACAATAAAATACTATGAGATACAACTTTTAAAATATACGATAAAGTTTAAAAAAAATCATGTTTATAACGGGATTTCACTGTCTTCTTAAATTACATTTTATACAGATATAATAATATGAATCTCTACTACAAATGAAACATCTCCGAAAAGTAGAATAATGGAGAGAGGTAAAAAACTAAAGAAGATTTTATATATATATATATGAATAGAAACGGCTTCATCTACGAGATACCCGCTTCGGTGGCCGCAGGATCTGACGTGCTACTCTTGCATTAGACTAGACTGTCGATGACGGGGAGATCAAGGTTCGAATCTTGGTCAGGTGGCTTGAAGTTTTTTTGCCAAAATTGTTTTCCACTCTACCTTCACGCAAATGCGGGTAGGATATCTCTAAAATACTTCCTTCCTCATTATTACCATACTAGAGTAATTTAAATATTATTTACGAGTATACGTATAAGGAGTGACATGTACATAGTCATTTATCAATAAACTACCATCGAATGACATTTTCACTTTAAAAATTAAATAAACATCGTTTTCTATAATGTAAGGTACTCCCCAATTAACCATTTTAAACAAAAAATTTAAAGCTACTTTGGAAAAGTTTCAAAATTTCAAAAATATATCCTAAATAAATTGCTCTTATATACAATTCCTTTAAAAAAAAGTCTACAATATTATATATAGTGTAAAATACTCCCCAAATATCCTATTTAAGCAAAATAACCATAGAACTATTCTAAAACTAAAATAAAATTCACAACTTGGCCATGAAATATAACCATATATCATATAATTTTTCAAGTTTTAATCCATCAAACCGTTTTGGCTGAATCCTTAGGTACAGATATACAAACAGACAGAATTTTAAGACCCACTGTTTTAGGTTCAGCGACACAGCAGATGTGAATATCCATTATAATCTTAAAGTAGAAATATTTCACGATTAAAATACTTTCTCTATATAAGAAATTAAAAATAATGTGAGAAAAGTAGGGCTGTCAAATTCAATTCTTCGATACCTCTATACCTCGATTCTTATTGGTATCGAAATAATCGATAGTCGATCTTGACATTATGATTCTCAATACTTTCGATTCCTAGCTATCAATTAAATTACTGACATCTAACCAAAACGAAAAAATCCAGAATAAGTAGTAGTCGATTATTACTTAATTACTACTGTTTATTTGCTGTTAATTGCTATATATTTTGATTCAATGAACCTATTAGGTGAAATGACTTGTGTTTTTAGTGGGGTTTTTTTTACTATGCTATGAAGTTGAATAAATAGGTTTATATATGAGATCGGTAAAATGATAAAATAGGAAATGTTCAAATATCGAAATTAAGATTTAAAAAAATTGAGGTTGAATCGGAATCAAAATCGAGAAAAACAGGTATTGTGACATCTCTAGATATAACTGATATTTACTCGTATAATCTTGGTCATTTTGTAAAGGTACTACTTGTAATCTGTCAGATAAAACAAAGCTACTATCAAAAGTAATTTGTATTGATTATGTGATAAAATGTATCAATAGATCAAAAGTTTAAAACCTGTTTCAACTCTACACCCTTATGTGTCATCTGTTCTAAAAATATTTGCAGCGTGAGTGTCAATATTTATGATAAAAGGAATTGTAGTGACCTTTGGTTAAGCTGGGGAAAACGAGTGGTGGGAGGGTTCATCAATAATTCCCATTTATCTCTGGTTTGATCTTCGTTAAATGTAATCCTAGTAAGCAACCTGACTAAATGGTTGGCTCTGCTGGTATCTTTACTAAACACTTTGGAGATAATACAATATAGATCTCGAACAAATTTTAAACACACACACACAGGCATTATTTAAATCTTAACGATTTACAAAAAAAAATCTTTCAAATTATTAACTCGGTGCCAGGGCCGTCTGAAAAATAAAAAATATATATAAATAAAGTTTTATTATACGTATCCCCAGGGGTGTCTGAAGTATATAAATGTAATTACACTTTTATTACGCGTATCGCCAAGGGTGCCTGAAGTATAAAAATGTAATTACACTTTTATTACACGTATCGCCAGGGGTTTGAAGTATATAAATGTAAATTACACTTTTATTCCACGTCTTGACCTTGCTTTTATTGACTTGGCTTTGATTGGCTTGGCTTTACTTTACTTTTATACGCTTGTCTATGGTTTTATTGAATTGGCCTTGATATTATTGGCTTAGATTGGGTTTGCTTTTATTTGCTTAGCTTTTATTGGCTTGTCTTTACTTTTATAGGCGTGGTTTTGCTTTTATAGGCTTGGCTATGGTTTTACTTACTTGGCTTTGATATTATTGGCTTGGCTTTGCTTTTAATGGCTTGGCTATGGCCAGGGTTATCTAGAGTACTTAAGATATAATTACACTTTTATTACGCGTATCGCCAGGGCTATCTAAAATACTAAAAATGTAATCACACTTTAATTACACGTATCGCCAAGGTTGTCAAGAATATTAAAAATGTAACTACACTTTTTTACGCGTAACACCAAGGGTGTCTGAAGTTAAAAAAATTTAACAACATTTTTACTACGGTACACGCATTGTTAAGGATGTCTGAAGTATAATAAATATACCGATACTTGTGTTACACGTATTATATAGCTTAATTAGAAACATAAAGAATTACACAAACTGCCAAATTAATTAAGGTGCTCTGACACTTTAAAAAATCTGTTGAATAACTTTACGTATCCAGAAGTTTCCATTTTGAGGAAATAATCAATTTCCAACCGAATAGGTGGACATGAGCACCGTGATACGAATCTCGTCTGGCCTGGTTTTCTAGCGATGGAGAGGTTGGGGTTCGAATTCTGATAGGGTGTAGTGAGTTTTTCCCTCTAAAGAGTTACGGGCTCCCACGCTGATATGGAACCACCTACTCTAAATCTTATTTTGTCATCTACCCAATTAATGTGAATATTCAGATTTTCCAAACGAATAATAGATAGCCTATATGAGATGGCACTAATTTAAATGTTATTATTATTATTTTAATTTTTGCTGTTTAGAGGTCCGTCTACACAATGAGGTCATTAGGGCCCTAAATCTCTTTTAAATAATAGTAAAAACTAATTTAAATGTAACGACTTCAATAGAGACATTTAAAATTATAATGATTACACTTTAATTGAGTTTATTATAATGACGCCAACACCAGAAACCTTATCAAACCCACGTCGATGGCCGCATAGTCTAAGGCATCACTCTCACAGTAGAATAGACTACCAATGATGGGAGATCTAGGTTTGAGTTTCGGTTGGGTGTACTGAAGGTAGTTTTTTCCAAAATAATTTTCCGCTCTTCCTAAACGCAAATTAAGGTACGCCTCCTCTAAATATAGCCTTCCTAATCCCTAAGGCTATCGGTGTAGTGAGTACACGTATATCCCGAACGGGTAGTAAGATGTGGGGCTAAAACAAAATATTATCAAATAATAAACAATAAAGCAATAACAACGAATTCAGTTTTCTCCCCACATTAACGTATTAACTACAACGCAAAACATTTATCGGCCCAAAATATATAAAATATTGCTTCAGTACAAACATAATAGTTTAATTTTCTCCACATGTTGATATCAACAGTTGTTGAATATCCGTCATGAGTATAGGGGCATTATATAAGAAACATTTTAGAATTAAGATAAAAAGTTGTCATTAAATTCCAGGATACCGTTAACATATATTCAAAAACTGTTGATACCCCCTTGTGGAGAAAATTAAAATATATATATTTGTACTGAAGCAATATTTGATTTATTTCAGTCAAAAAAAGTTTTGCCATAAAAACTACAGACACACTGGCTTTTCCTCGCATCCCCTCCCAGCCTACCTTAAGATTGCATCCTATTTTCCTGCGATCCAATGTTCTGAAATTTTTACATATATATATATAATTTTAAATATATATATATAATTTTAAATATATATTAAATATATATATATATAATTTTAAATATAGGCCTATATTAAATATATATATAATTTTTACATACATATAATATGATGTATTTCACGTCTGTAATACATAATTTTTAGCCAAGTAGGTAAAATATTAGCCAGTACTAATGATCCGTTGCCCAGGGGACACCAGAATCTATTAATCGTACATCCTTTTCGTGGAGGCTCTTCCATGTCCCGATGAGATGAGGTGATGGTGATAACGAGTATGAAGGTGTGAAACCAGTGGAAGCACTTACAACCCAACTTAAGCCTGACCGACCAAATCTAGGTCACCGTAGGGGTAGTTCCTCTTTAGGGAAAAATACCCAAGGTGCCAGCCGGGAATCTAACCTGGGACTCCTGGACTCGTAGCCGGGTGCACTGACCACTGCACCACGGATATGGTTATTTTTACCAGTAAAATGTCATCTCTAGCGAATACAGTACTAAAAAGTAGACCCGCTACGATGGACACGTGGTATAAATGTCAACCTCCCTGTCTCTTACCTTTGCAAAATATTCCCGGGGTCGAGGGTGGAGGGGGAATTACTCTGCCCAAAGTAACTACAACGGAGTTCAACATTTTAAAAGTCTGTGAAACGTTAATTAAAACGGGTGTGTTTGACATGACATACATGAAAAACAAGCAGGAGGGAATTACTTCTCCTATTAATGGTGTGTTGGGAGTCCCACAGCCTCCGTACGTTGAATATTGGATTATCATTATTATTGAATGAGTAGTTTGCATAACGTGTTTTTTTTTGTCTGAAGCACATTTAACTACCCTTTCGGATTTTCCACAGGTATTCATACAAATGGGCTAATAAAGACGGTTAAATTTTAATAGGAAAGGCCTTTTAGAAAATACAAACATATTTTTTTCGAGCGAGAATGAAGTATTTAAAAATATGTAAACACACCGTACTTGATTTAAGCTTTGTGTATAGGTTAGATCAGGAGGGTTGAGGAACCTGAGGCTTTTAGGCAACATGCGTCCTTTTGAGATGTTTGATACGGCCTTTTTGGACATTTTTAGAAATAAATTATGTTTCTTCACTGTATAAAAACCATACACACTTCAACATTGTGTATTTTAATTAACTAAAATTAATAATAGTTATTTTTAAAGCATATTGTTAAAAATTATAACAGTTTTTAACTATCTACTTAGGGGTCATCCATAAATCACGTAGAACTTTTTTATTACCTTTATTTTTGACCCCCGATCCCCCTTATGTAACACCAAGTGTGTGTGTGTATGTATATATATATATATATATATATATATATATATATATATATATATATATATA
>CABFVX010000045.1:78489-104232 GCA_902151425.1 Timema shepardi | reverse complement strand
ATATATATATATATATATATATATATATATATATATATATATATGAACCTTCTATCCTTTGACCTGTGTAACGTAATTTTTCACATCAAGAGTTTATGTCATTGATTCATAGGGAGGATTTTGTGATACAAAAAGTGATTCCAGGACTATTCAGAATCAATTTTAAATCCTGAATATAAACTGATTTATTATTATTATTATTATTAGCACTGCATCTTACTACCCGTTCGGGCTATACGCACTTACGCTAATTTGTAGTGGTAGGGTGATTGTGAGATGAAATGGAGAACCTACAGTTTAACGCGGAATCCGAACCACGGTGGAGGCCTGGTATTCCACACATTCACAAGTTGTGATTATTACACGTCTTGTCAGAGATGAAGGAAGGGTTTGGCAATCAGATAAATCCATGCCGGGACCGAGGATTGAACCCCAGACCCCCAACACAGAAGACCGACACCTTACCCCTCGACCTCCAGGTCACCTATGAATATAAAATAATTTCTTAAACATTATAATCTAATTATAAGAGACGTTTACGTAACACACTGCCCACCCTCCCCCCATGTAGCAACATGTAGAAGTTAGAGCTCCCCCCTCCAACGGCGTTACGTGGTTTATGGATGAGTCCTTATCTATGGTTGGCGCAATATCACATTTTGGCAAAATTTACTGTACATGAGGTGTGCGACCTAGTGAGGAATCTTCGAAGTAACATGCGTCCTTCTATTGTCATAAGGTTACCCACCCTTGGGCTGGATCTATTTAAACTATACCAATGATATTCTGTAAATTGAAAAAAGGAAACTTTGACACAGGAATCAAACCCGGGACACATATTATATGTGATCAATCACAAGCTATCGGATAACGTAGCCACCATTGACTTGGTAGTTGGCTATAAGCTGCCAATTGTACAATTATTATAATTGTAAGCCTACGAGTCCAAATATCACGATGGATTAAATATAAAATCTATTTTATTTGATAATACGGCTATAGCCTCATCTAGATATCAAATTCAGTAAATTAAAAAATGAAACCAGGTCATGAAAATCGAACCCGGGTCTTTTGAAATAGTAAGTTATGGTTCTAACCACTGAGCTATCCAGGAACCTTACGATAGCTTGCGCCATTCTTCATTATATTAATTTAAGGCAGAGTCTGTAATGGACGATTACAAATCGTCGGCTACAAATACTATTGACATTAGTCTTGCCGAACATGTAAATAGACAGGACATCGTAATTTTGGTTTGTTTGTGATGTTTCTCTAGTGATGAATACATCCAAAAATTTTAAAATAGTGATAAATTAACTCATCAGGATAATATCTAAATTAAATGGTTAAGATTTGATAAACCAGAATTAATAATTAAAATTCTCACAAAACAAAAATACATTATTACAAGCACAAGTTTAACATAAAAATTTTAAAACCAGAAATATGTTTGGTTATGTGGGTGTGATTTAATTTACGTCTTTGTTTTGTCTTCCTTGCTTACTATTTTGCAAATAACTAAATAAATAGACAGAGCATGGATAGTCAGAATTATTAGATCAAAGTGAAATAGATTAAAAAGCACGAGAACACATTCACAGAAGAATTTCTTTGTTCAATTTTCAAAGTTAGGTTAGGTAAACGTACAGTATACTCAGTATAGGAGTGGTATAAGTGACAGATAGCAAATGTTACTCGGTCTACTATCATTTACATCCATTTGTCAAACCATAATATGATATGTTAGGCCAATTATTGAGTTGTTGTCACTTTAGGCAGTCAAAGTTTTCACAACAAACAATCTGTTTTTAATTATTATTTTCCTTTAAACGTTAAACATATAGAAATAGTAACTTATAAAAATAAACGTCTAACGTCTTTATGTTTATTTTTTTGTAAGTGGCGTTTGTAGCTAGCTTAAAAATATTTTACAAATGGGGGCTTCTAAAAGCCTGCCTTTTCTTCATAAATAAGGGGGGTAAAGCAGAAAAAATAAAGGTGGTTGAGACGTCATACAAACCGTATTCGGTTGGATTCATGCGCATGTTTTTACAAAATAAAAATGTTTTATTTGAAACTAATATTTTGTTTGGCTCTTTCTCTAAGCTATATATATTTAAAAAATATATAATTTATGGTGGCTGGCTAAAAGATACAAGTGTGATTAAACATATTACTTTTTAATTTATTATATAATGCTCTATATCTCAACACAACCGCTAAACAAAAAACATACCTAATAATATTATCATTATTTTTGGTTCTTTCATTTAGTTACGAAAATGCTAGTTACACGGTAATTCTTAGGGAGGTATTACAAGAAGTGTTTATTAACTGTTTTGATTGATAGTCTAGTATTACTAAATAATTATTTTCATATAAGTTAACATTAGTGACATTCAACCAATGCTTGCAATACAAACTTAATGCTCACTATCAGTTTCCACTACTCCTACTCTGGATAGACTGTTTGAAAACAGCTTTAAAATGCATGTTTCTCAACTCTAAAAGTAATAAAAACTTTTCTCCAAAATACAATTGCTGGAGACGAGCTCACTATCTATCCTTTATATAAAAAATGAATTATGTAATTAAATTAAATACATCAATTCATAGTACAAATTAGTATTGATTACAATTTAGATTTTGTGAACACCCCAGTTTTTATATCGCGAGCTGCCACTGCCATAATAATTATTATATATAGTTTGCTTGAGGAACGCCATGTTTGCTACATTATGCAAATTTACCCGTGAATCATAAAAGGTGGAACCACATTCATGGGCGCCCATAAATGGGTGATAAGTCCCGGGGCTCCAGCCCCCTTATCACTCTGAAATTTTCACTTTATTTTTGCTAATTTTTATGAAAAAAAAATATGTATTTGGGATTTGGCTGAAATTTGCTATATTAACTTGTTTGAACCACACATATCCGAGTTAATAGAGATAAAAATGTTAAAATGTAGATTTCCTCCCACTCTCTCTTCAACAACTTTCTTTTTTAGTTTTTCTGTTCAATACACTTGTGAACAATTTAGTGTTTTTTTTCTTTTCATTGGATTCAATTACAACTGAATTTTATTTTTTCTTAATTGTTTCAGAAACATTTTTTGTTTCGAGAATTGGTTCTTGAAATTCATATAATTAACTCAGAATTATATTTAGATGCTCTACACATGAGTGCAAGGAGGGGGGTTTAGGGAGTTCAACCCTCCCACCCCGAAATTTTCCCAAGCTTTTAATACGAAGCTAAAAGATGGCCTTGAATAAAACTTCATATAACTTAAAGAGGCATTCATTTTTCAAAACTTTTCTATAGAAGGACCACTCCAAATACCTTCTAAAGGCATTTAATTTTCGTAAACCTCCAGGCGAATATCACTTTAAATGGTTTCTAGAGGGATCCGATTAAATATTATTTACCCATAGGGGGTCACTTCAATTAGCTTTTATATGAATTTAATATATTTTTTTTAATACAAGTGAGGACCGATCCAATTAGCTTCTAAGATAATTCAATTTTCAAAAATGTTTTGAGGGAAGATCATTTGCAATTAGTTCTTATGACATCTAGTTTTAAAAAACAAATCCAGGTGAGCACCATCCCATAGATCTTCCAGGGACATACACTTTTAAAAATTTGCAGGTGGAATACTTCTTCAGATAGGTAGTTTCTAATGGTACACAATCTTTAAAAAAATCAGGTGAGGAACACAATGAATAGCTTCGAAGGGCATCCAAATTTAAGAAAAATTCTGTGTAGGAACCACTACAAATAGATTATAGGAGATATATATATATTTTATAAATTGAGCACTTTTTAAAATAGCTTTTGGAAGCATTCAATTTTAAATATGCCGAAGGAGATTCTACCAAATAGCCTTTAGAAGTACCCAAATTTCAAAAAATGTAAGAGGTAGGCTCTGCAGATGAAGTTCCAATCCGACCACTACTTGAAGAACCCACATGGGTGCCCTTGACAATGTAGTGACTAATAATGTATTCATAATTGGAAATATAAGTATATTATAACGTTATTATTAAAATTTACAATTTTTTTATTAAAATTTAAGTTACAATTTAAGTTTACAATCATAATATAAATGTTACAAAGTAATTATTTATCTGTTATCAATCAAAATATATTATTTGAGTGACCAATTTTATAGGAATTATTGGTTTGTTTGTAGCATATTGATGGTTTAAAAAAAACATAAAGTTGTATATATACAAACATTTAGAAAACAAAGGGGATTTTGATATTTATTGAGTCATCTAATTTATTTTGATATTTTGTTCTTGAAAGATATTATTGATAATCTGATGTTGATGTTATTTATAGTAAGTCTAGAAAATATTAGTTAGAGACAAGAGAGTCTCATGCAGCTATTGATTTAATTACTAAATATTTGTTTCTTTTTAAAAATATGTGGATTTTTGATGTTTTTAAGTGGTTTTGGAAGGTGATTGTACATTTGGTAGCCATGAAATGAGAGCGTGTTTTTTCCGTACTCTTTTCTAATTGAATGTATGTATAAATCACCAGCATGTATTGTGTGATAACTGTGCTAGGTGTTGTTTTTATTTGCGAATTTCTTCACTTTAAAGTGTACAAATAATAAGATATTGAGTTTGTGAAGAACTAAGATGGATAGTATGTCATTTCCTGTATATAAGTTTTCGCTCATGCATAAGTTTGGTAGATCAAATATGTTCTCTATAGCTTTGTTGTGTGCATCTTGGAGTGGACGGAGAATACTGGCAGCCGCGGTAGCCCATACATGGCAGAGGTACTGAACGTGACTATTTATTAGAGCATGGTAAATAATGTGTTTAATTTTTGGGGGTACTCCAGATAGTCGTCGCAATATACCTATTGCAGGCAGTGTTTTCTTTAAGACCGACTCTATATGTGTTTGCTAGCGTAAGTGTTTGTCGATATATAAACCTAAGTATTTGACACACTTAGCTTCATGTAAAGGTTTACCTGCCATGTTAATATGTGTATCAAGATCATAGAGCATTTGGGGGGAAGTAAAAATAATGTAGTTTGATTTGTCAACATTCATTGTTAATTTATTTAGTCTTAGATATTCTCTGAGTCTACAGAAGTCTCCTTGTGGTGGTTTGAAATATGTTTTCACATGATTCATATACAATAACGGTAACATATGCATACAGTTTGGGAGTTCCCTTAAGTGCTAGTTTGCCTATTTCGTTTATATAAATGAGGAACAAAATTGGACCTAGGAAACTTCCTTCTGGAACTCCTATCTTAACAAGTCTAAGGTCACTCTTGGATTAATTTATTTTAACAAGTTGATATCTATTTGTTAGATAATTTGCTAAGAGCTTGTATCTATCTATTGAGGTTTGTAATTCACTAATTAACGATATGGCTGCATTAGTCATATTCAAGGCGGGGCGGAATCCGTATTGAAGTTTATAAAGCAGAGATTTGGTTTCAAGGTAATGCAATAGGCTTTTTTGTATGACCTACTCAAATATTTTATATTATATTTAATACTGAAATTGGGCGATAACTATTAACAATTTTCCTGTCCCCTGATTTTTAGATGGACGTTATTTTGGATATTTTAAGGGCATCTTGATATATACATGTTTGTATAATTTGGTGTATATTACAAGCAAAAATAGGATTCAGGGTATCACTGCAGTGGTTGATCACATTGGTGTAAGACCATCATGCCCTGTACTCTTTGTGTTTTTGAGTTTCGATATAAGGGCCTTTATTTCTTTTTCGTCTGTAGGAACTAAAAACATAGATCAACTAGTGTTACATAATGTTCCAAGATTCTGTATGGAATCTCCTACTCTTGTTTGTATTGCATTTGACAAGTGAGTGTAGCATTCGCTACAAAACAAGAAGAAATAAGACGAGGGGGAATGAACCACTTACCCCATTTCACCGTCCCAGCACATCACGATAACTATTCAGCAACACAACCAAACACATAGCCGAGCAAGACCGCGGCGCGTAATGAACTGACCAAGCCCACCCGAGTTCAAGCTTCGACCGCTAGAGGTTGCGGGTTAGTGGAACATTCCAGAGAGTTTGGGAAGTGAAGTAAGGCCAGTTTAAGTCCTCCGAAGAATAATCTGGAATAATGGAGTTCGTTCTCAGAGCGATGTTTGTCATGCATATCCCCCCTTCGTGACCCAAGTATGTTCCTCCCACCTTGTTCCTCGCCTTCCCCTTTTCTCTGGGTTTAAGCGTATATAACGCCGGTGTGGCAACATGATCGACACTCTTGGACTTTACTCTGTGTAGAAGAGTACGTAACCTTGGCTGCGTATTTTTAAAATATAAGGAAAAATTCAACGTTTTGGCTTAAATTATTTTTAAATAATCTAACTTTTTCAAAATTCATTTTTCGGCCTATTGTTTTATCTTTTTTAAAATTAATATACTCTTGTAGCAGAAATTGGATTTAAATTTGATTGAGTAATGTTATTAATGTTATCAGGTTGTTCAAAGCCTACTATGGCTAAGATCGATGAATATTGAATATTGCTATACGAATTCTTTTTGGTATGGAAGGTAGATATAAAATGTATTCGGTAGTAATATCAAATAATTCTGTTTGTTTATTAATGTTACTTTTTGTAAATCTCATCCTATACTTAGTTATTATGGAAGATACTAAATTAATATTTAAATTAGCATTGTGAGTAATCTCGTCCTTTCTTTATTATTATTTGTTGAGAATTTTGTCTTCTTGAAAGAGAAATGAATTAAGGCTATATATATTTTTTTAAATGACTGATGATAAAAGCCCCAATAACTTTTACTTAGAACCCTCTCAGATTTAAATTTTATGTGTATATATTTACGACTGTTTGAAATACTCTAATAAATTTGTAAATAAATTAAATTTCTTTTTTTTAGTAGAAGAGGATTATTATTAATATGGACAATATTTTGTTATTTGGCGAGTAGGTTTCATGAGAAATAATGGATTTATTAAACTTATTTAATTCTCAAGTAAATTCGCTTATGTTAAGAAAGATATTAACATTGATATTATATTTTATATTAACCTTTAAACACATATTTAATCTTTAATATTTTCCCACAGTACCCCTATCGTAATTTTTTCTATATACCATCATATATGGTTTTATCTTTTGGTATACATATAAATATATTTATTATGACTAAACATCCAAAAATGATTCATTGGTTTTTTCTTGATTTTATAATATGTTGAGTTCACGTTTAAAGAGTACCCTTAGTATATTGATTTATTTATGTTTGAGATACCATTAAGTCTATGGAATTAGGGCACAAGGACGACCATCACTCAAACGACTCACTCTTATACTGTTTATTTTTTTTTACTTATATTTGAGCCTTCTGTGTAATTAGATAGTTAAGGAAGTTTCATGAGAGCTGATGTTATTGAAGTGTTTACAAAATAATATGTTAGCAATTTCTTGTGATTGTGAAACCAGTGAATTATTATCATCAAATACCCTGTCAATTTTTGAGGATGGCTTAGAATTGTGATTAAATGTGAGATTTATACTATTTCAGATTTGTTTAGTATCACCATTACAGGCTAAAAATATATTTGTTTTGTAATCGCGTATACAGGAGCGTTTCTTTAATGTAATTTGATTGTTTAACATCCTTAATTGCTCTTTCAGATCTGTATTATAACGGTTTTTTTCTTGTAGTTTATGAATAGTTTGTTTCTTTTATCACCCAGAGTATTTAGCTGCGATGTTACCCAAGGGCTATTTAATTTTTTGTTTTGTGATTTTATTACTTTAGTAGTCGTAAATTTGTCGTTTGTTCGGTAAGTTACTCAGTGCACGCCGCCATATCATTTTCTAAGGCATATAAGAAGTTACAGGTTACAGTGAGGAGGTCTATAATAACCTCTTGCAAATATTTTGGTTTATTGTTATATTGTTTAGTTCGACAAGAATGGGAAAGTATTCATTGTTGACAATGTATATTATAATTCTGTGAATCAGGTGAGAGTGTACGTATATTGCAAGGCCTCCCCCAATAACTTCATTCCTCCAAGCAAACTAACCGGTGTAACCAGACAAGCTATAAAGGTTTGTATATGTATCACATAACCATGTTTCAGAAATCACAATGATTTATGGGCAATAGCCTGGATCTGTTAACATGTGTTTTAAGTCAAACACTTTATTTTTTAAGCTATGGATGTTGATTTGCAGCATTGTTAAACTGATAGTAATAGAAAACAAGTTGTGGGAGTGTTTGCACCCAATAAGTGAGTGGAAGGTGTTATTGATTGTGCTGTTATGTGTCAAATCAGGGCAACTCAAATATATCATTACTACGTCTATGTGTTGTTTATGGGATCACTCACCTTCTCCAGAGCCCAGTGATCTTTACTTGTTGTGGTTTGCTGTTTGGATATTTAAAAAAAAAAAAATCTTCTCACGTCTTGTCCATGCCGAGTCAATTTTGCTCTTTTTCTTTAAATCTCTTGCTTTGGTTAGAAGATTCCTATTGTAGCCTGTCATATAGTCGTTAGTGAAAACATGTTTGTTTTCACCAGTAATGTTCAGTTCATTTGTGTGCACTGTACGTTTGTCCTTGCGTTTTTTTAAATAAGTTCATTCTTTTTTTTCTCGACGCACAAATCTAGCCACAATAATAGGTTCAAAGTTGGTATTTTTTGGCCTGCGAATTTGATGACATCCGTCTAAGTCCTCATTTAACAGGGAACAACCAACCAGCTGACCAATTTGTTGAACTATTTCAAGATAGTTTTCATTTTCAAGCAAGGGAATTCCGCCGATTTTCATGTCATGGTTTTTGCTGTATTGCTCCTGCTCATTGAGATACTCTTAACACATTGTTCACATCGTCGTTCAACTTACCATACTTGATTACTAATTGGGCGTTTTCAGGTTTGAATTAATCAACCTCGATGGGGTTTAGTTTCGTCAATTGTTTGACTATATCCTCCTGTTTTTGTTGGGTCATTTCCAGGGTACATCTAAGTTCTTCATTTTCTTGACGCATCTTTTTTTATTTCTTCCGTAAGTTCCTTTAGCTGAGATAGAATTGGATCCATTTACGGAGCCACGGCTGATTGGTGGCCTAACTTACTTTCGCCATTGATAGCATGCTTGGAGTGGGGAGTAGAGCACGTGCTACGAAACCACTTGATATCTGAACTTTTTCCACTAAGTACTTTATATTTAGCACAAGAAATACCTGCACATTCTACATGAAACCATTCTTCACAATTTCCAGCGCATTTCACAGTCTTTTGACCAATATTTACGTCTTCCTTACATCCATAACAAAGAACAATCATCTCACCGTCCACCATTTTTATTCATATACCAATTGTGTGTATTAAACATAATCTGAGGAACCATAAACGACAATAAATAATAATAATAATCACATGAGCTACAAAAATACATTAAAGAGAGCTGATGTTTGATTTCAGTAAATTAAACTCAAAATGTTATAAAAACTCATCCGACAAAATAGTTACCCACTCACAATTCAGTGATTAGTCGTGGAGTTTAGCTATTATTATCTTATTGTCTTCTTCGTTAAATTACTGGTCAAAGCGGTATTTTGTTCACTTTCAAATTTATTTATTTTACATGATATTTTCGAAGACACAACAATAAATGAAAATATTTTTGAACAAAATGACAATAAACTGACACAATGAATAAATCAACCTGTCAGCGAGTTTTCCTGTTTAATTTTAAACTGGTATCGATGTTTATAGTCGAGGGAGAACACTGACATGATTGTTTCTGACGAATTATGACTGTTTGCGACCAGCGGTCAATATGAAATCTCCGGTTTCGTAACAGTTTATTTTAAAATATTAATTTGCTAGCCAATAAAAATTAAATTAAATCTCCATACATCAAACCCTTTAGTAATTAAAAAAACATTATTGTAATAATTTAGTATAAACACAAAATTTAAATCTTTTATTCTATTCTTCTGATTTCTATATAGTTTTAAGGCCTTTTGGCCTGATATCTTGTAATCAAATAAATCAATTTCAATTTTTCATTGGACGGCCCTAAGATATTCTAAGCTACCTCTTAGTATTATTATGGGGTCCTATTCCTATTTATTCTATTAATGCATTTCTTCCTGTCATCTTAGTGTATTTTGTGGGTGAGTAATTAATTTTAATTAGGTACTAGCTCTATTTTAAGTCCTTCTGTAATAATCATTTTATTGTTCAATTTTGTATAATTATCTCCTTATAAGTTCATTTCACATGCTAAGTCTACTCTAATTTATTTTCCGTATTTTCTTATTCAAGGTGACAAGATCTTTAAAATTAATTTATTACATTTATAATATATTATTTAAATAAATAGATAATTCCATCATCCATGTTTTATATATTACAACCATTTTGTAAGTTACAGACTGTATTATATGTATTTTTAAATGTACAATTGTGAGTACGTGATTGATTTAGTCGTGTGCATTTTTACGTGTTTACGGTCCAATTTAAGGTAAATTTTTGAAAATTTGAAGTAACTATTATAGAAATTTTAGGCATTTTTATAGGTCATTTTTTCATCATAAAAATTCAGTCAGGCCCTTCAGAAGAATAATAGCTTGCAGACTCCTACTACCACCTAGGAGCAAACATTAGAAACGTTCAGAGAGATGTTAAAATATGAAACATATCCTGCCATCTAGGAGCTGACTATAAAACATGAGCGTGTTTAAAATAGCCTTATAATAACTCTCTCTGTCTCTCTCCCCCCTACTCAGTTTCTTCATGCCCATTACCAACATAAATGTCTTTAATTAAATATTATTCGTTCAACTTACTCAACCATAGAAAATAATTTACTAAAGAAGTGTGTCATGCATGGACATCTTGAACTAATAAAATTACGCTATTGATTTGTTGGTGATAAAAAAATTTCAATTCAATTCCGGTATTTTATAAAATAAGATTTTTTTTTTACTTTTAAGCCTTGTCGAGTTAAAAATGGTTTTTCCATTTTGGTCCGGTTTTTTATATTGATTGGTTTTGTTATGGTTTTTGAATGCGCGTGATTGGCCATGGCACATCAAGGCTATTTGGTGATTCGTCGTCGTCTGCTGATCAAACTTCCGACCCGAGCTATATGTTGGTGCAAAATTGTCAGTTTAGAATTGTGCGTAGATTTCTATTTTCAATAAAGTATTTTTTTAGTACGCCTACGCTATGGCTTCAATTGCTTTTCACACGGATCAAAGTTGAGGCGTGTTTGACGTAGAGGTAACTGATTGACATGCACGTGTCTGAAGCTTGTTTAAGTGAGGGAGTAAGTAGACCTGTTATTATTTTAACTACTAGGGTTTGCTTTGTTAGTGTAAGGGTGATTACTCACAATGAAAAGGTTTTTTCTTTTGTGTTCAGAATTAAATCAGATCTATGTTGAAGAATTGTTTATAGGGATTTTGTAACTAATTTGGTTTTGTTTTGTCTTTGCTGTAATAATAATTATTATTTATAGGCCTACTGTCCAAAATATATCACGAATCTATCTTTAATTTAGGACTAATCCTAAATACACTTTTTCTGAGCTCAGTAAACTATGCAATTCTTTGAATATACCGGTATTAGTTGATATTGTATTTCTAAATATATTTTATAATATAATCAAATGAAATAACTTATTGGCGATAAAATATTATTATAGCTTAAAATAACTAGGTTTTAAGCTATGCAGAAAATATGGGAGGAATTAATAGCATTATTGCAGAAATTGCCAATTAAGCTAAACTTCATCACATCTCATTTGCATAGTCTAATATCTTGATGGGCCTTTCTTATACAGTAGTAGGCTACAGATGATAGAACTGAAAAATAAAACTTATTTGGTTTATGGTGTATTAATTAAATACAAATAAACTACTAGAACATCTTTAGAAAAACAACACTTCAGTTTCACATTAAAGCTTGGTATTATACACATTAAAATGACAATTTTTAATTTGTTTATGGTTTTTTGGGTGAAAGGAGAGACAGTACAACTAAACTAAGGCCTTTTCTTTGCGAAATTACTATATTTATACACATTAGCTTATTTCATTGTTATTATTGCCCACTCAAGTAGATGGCAAATCAAATAATAGTAAGACTTATCAATTCTAGAATAATTATAAGGCCTATACAATTAAAACAAAACGTACTACACTCATAAGTGAAACGTGGAATGTTAGGATTGGTTAGATTAGGGTTTTCTTACTTCCATTATAATTTCGACTGGTGACAGGTTTGGGTTATTATGTGAAGTTGGTTTTTATAGTCCACCAAGTGGTAAATTAATACTTGGCATGCGAATACTTACATGTACAATTCATTTACGTCCTAAGTTTACCTTGATGACAGCTCGAAATGTTACTAAAAGTAATCCCTAATATATCACTACGCCAACAGCTGACACCTATCACTTTGGATGACTGTAATAAAAACGGGTGGTAATATATTAATGTGATAGTTAATCACAGTAATTTAGGCCAGTATTATTTATATATTTATTTGAGAACGGACACAAAGTTTATTTATAGTTTCAGTCCATTTAAAAAAAGAATATTCACACCACTTTTACAAAACCTTCTAATGAACATAGCTTCAAAATAGCGACTGACGAATTTAAACCATATGATTGAACATGATGGTAAACAAATTGTTTACAATGATGCAGACACGCAGTTGATGAAAATATTTTATTCAGTTAATTATTTCAAAATATGATAAGATAATCATAAAATCATTTATTGTATGTAAAAAAAATGATAACAATTTTCTCTTTTCCAAGTAAATACGATGCCTGTATTAAAATATATTGATGTGTGCACTATATTACACAAAATCAATAACTTTCCAAAACGAAGAATAAGTAATTTTAATTATGTTTAAAATATTATTTCAAGTTGGATAAAAAGAAATTATTTAAAAAAATGAAATAGTATGAGAAAACTTAAGTTCTCATTATTTTAAATGTAATATATATCAGGTAATTAAAGATCTTTACATTTATAACAAAACAGTGATCTTTTACAAGTGTTGGCAACACAAAACCTAAACGTATGATTTTCAAACTGTCATCCAGGTAAAAACCTATCCTGAACAGTCTGTAAGTATATTAGGTACAAATCCTGGATGCATTATAAGCCACTAATAGCATGTAGAGAGAGATAAGATCTTAAATGTGCTGTTCTGAGTTCATTTAGGCCTATGTTCATATCTATGTAGCTGGTAATTAATTTTTTTAGTGAAGTGCATTTAATGCACCATTTCTTACCTACTCATTGTGTCAGCTCATGACTCACAAAATAATTTAACTTTATAAGAAAATCCCCATGGTTCAATCCTGTGGCTGTCAAAGTTAAAGGTCCAGAGTTCAATTCCCATTTCCAGGTTGTCACTATTAACTCACCATAATCGAATTCGATTCAGGTATCAAGATTGATTCAGTGGATAACTATCACATATCAGAGACTAAAGACACCAACAAATAGTGCAAATCGGCCCTGAATATGAGACAAACCAGGATGTATCAGGGGTAGATTATTGTCACGCAAAGCCAAGAGTCCCAGGTTCTATTCTAGATCACGTTCAGGTTTTCATTTTTCACTTAATTGGATCCTTAGTTCGCTAGATAACCCACATACTGAGATATGAGGTCAGTTTCCTGACAAAATTTTTGTGTAACCCTAATTCCTACACTAGTTTAGTAAGACTGTAAAAGCTGGAATTTTTTATTTTAGTTTTTAAAATAAAACCAGAATATGATTTTATGTTTTTAATGTAAATACAGAAATTTAATTTTGATCTTTAGGCCTATATTACAACACTTCTTGCACATCATTTCAACTAACAAGTTATTTTTTAATTTTTTATTTTCTTTCTGAATCTGTACACCAAAGAGAAGACTAACTTTTAAACAAGGTCAGTCATTTAGACATCCTTGACCTA
Organism: Timema shepardi; assembly: GCA_902151425.1. Lineage (NCBI taxonomy): Eukaryota > Metazoa > Arthropoda > Insecta > Phasmatodea > Timematidae > Timema > Timema shepardi. Next base: position 90,245 of record CABFVX010000045.1, on the reverse strand, counting down.
AAGAACTAGCTTATTCTAGGAGATACATCTTTCATATTGGGAATCATCAGAATCACTTCCCAACAGGTTCCATTTTGTGTCCTTTCTTCAAGGTTGCAAGCAATATTCTTATAGATGTATAATCAATATGAAAATTTAAATTCCACTCAAGTAATGATGTCTTGAATTAAGATAGAGATACATTTTTCATCTTTGTAAAACACCCTTTTTAGAATTATATTTACTTACATATTTAGGTATGCATACTACAGGCCTCTTATAATTTTCTAGTGAAAGAGGGGTCAGGATTTGAATCCCAACCGGGTGTACTGAGAATGATATATTATTTCCTCTAAATTATAGCATCCTCATATTCCTACACCATTAGTGTAAAATAAATGCACATAGCCCAGAAAACTTCAACAAATAATGAAAAAAATAATTGGTAGTTAACTTGCGCAATTTGAATAACAAATATTTCACTCTAATTGCTTAAATATGAATTTATAAGATACTCACTTATAAAGACAGCAACTAAATATGTAAGTATATACGGTTTGCATCAGCTGTGAGAATGTTGACGAGTTGAGCTTTATGTAATGGCTCTTGGAAGGAGAGACATACTTTTGTTTGAAACTTGTTTAGGTAAACACTTCGCCTTATGTTTGTTAAGATTAATTCATTGTTAAGTCGTGATTAAATACAGTCTTATTCAATGATAACTTCACTTTTTTTTTTCAAGCAATTATAACTAAATCTGTCTTTGTATTAGCCTAGGTCTATCCCAATGTTAATATATATAAAAAACACTTTTAAGTTGACAAAACATCTGTCTTGGTACAGCACTTATTAGCAACTGAAGAAGGACCTTATGAACTCAGAAACTAAACTCATTAATTTCTGATAGTCTTTGACATGTATAAACTTGTCTAAGTCTGTGCCCAAGATATATTACATATTGAAAAGATAGTTACACAGATCCTTAAAGAGTTTGAGACTCTTATAATACTTTCTTGTGTGTGTGCGCGCACACATATGTGCTAGCTTCACTTTAGGTGCGACTCAAAAATAACTGTTTTAACTTTTAACAATATATTTTATTTAATCATATTTATATTTATTGTATACAATTGTTTAGATGCAATTATCATTTAAATGTCAATTTTGGTCACTTGTAATAGCAGGTGGAAGCCTTAACTTTGCCATTAAAGCCATTTATTATTTTATTTAAAAATTAATAACATTTATATGACTAGTTAGTATGCTATAATCCAGTTTTCATAGGAATAATCTTTTAACGACCCACCTTGGTGGCGTGGTTAGCTAACGTGTTAGTTTTGTGTTGAACTTGACTGTCGAGGATGAGGAGATTAAGGTGTGGTTTTTCCTAAATGGTTTTCACTCTCTCTCTATGCAAATGCCCAATATAATAATTAGTATTTAAGCGTGTAAACTGAATAGGTAGTAAGCCGCGGTGCTAAACAAATACAATAAAAATAAGAATCTTATCTCACGGCTAGTAATTTTATTAGATCTACTTTAAGGGTTTGGCCAGACTGACAAGAGCACAAGTGACTGGGTGGCCAAACTGGTAAGCAAATTAGCGCGTGATTAGTTGATAGCGCTTGATAGTTGTTGACAAGGAGGCAAAGGTTAGATTCTTGGCTCAGTGAACTGAGGGTGGTTTTTGACAAGTGATTTATTGTTGTGGTTTTCCCATCTTCTCCCCATGCTAATGGGGATTCTTATTTGTAAAGGCCTACCTTGATTACAATATTAAAGTATTTTAATGGATCAGTTTTATCCACACACACACACACACACACATATATATATATATATATAAATGTTTAGCATGGTATGCATGTATAGTGGGTATGGTTTATGATCTTACCAATTAAATTAGGCTGTTTGTAGCAAGTGTGCTAAACCAATCGATAGTAATAAAAATGTCAAAATGTAAAGTTTTCCTAGCACTCAATGAACCAACACGTGCTCGAAAAATAGAACCAGTTCTATCTTTCATCAAGCGCCTACATGCTCCAGTTTGGTCACCTCTCATTACAACCAATGTGTTCTATTTTATATTTTAGTCGCTCGCTCAGTTTGGCCATTCCCTATAAGTTTCTACCTAGGAATACTGTACTAAAACCCTACCATAGTTTGTTAATCTTAATTTTAACTGTTTTGGGGGGAAGCCCAAATGTATTAAGATTATTTTGTGTGTTTAGATTAAGTGGAATTTGTGACAAAAAAAAAAGATTCTTTTTCACTGCACCTTACTACTCTCCAGGTTATTTGATTATTTACACCAATAGGGTAGGGAGGAGGAAGTTATAATTTAGATGAAATTCTTCCTCAGTTGTGTTGAGGTAGAGTGATAAACCATCGAGGAAAAATCACCCTATGTACATTTGACAAGGATTTGAACCTCAATCTATATTGATATTTAACAAAACAAACAAAAAACACTAACTTGATTTTATCTTATCATTAAGTAGATAAATAGTAATGATCTATTAAACTAATCACAACTTATACAACCATCTTATATTATTCCTTATCTACAAAATATCAGAAAGGTTGTATTTTATCATTGTTTGCTATTCTTTAAGCTCTGTTATAGATTTATGAGTCCTTCTGAATGAAATAGCTAGATATAGTTGCATGTGTTTTTAAAAGTCTACTTACGAACTTAGTCTTTGACATCAATAAGAATTCAAAAGTTAATTGCCACACTTACAATATAATACCACCCACCACTATCTTGAACTAATTCTACCCAGTCCACCTCATTACATCTTATCTCTTTCAGGTCCATTCTAATGTTATCCTCCCATTACCATTTATGTTTTCCCAATGGTCTCTTCCCACTGGGTATGCCAGCCAATACCCTGAACATGGTTCTAGATTCCATTTTCTCAACATGTCCTGCCCACTGTAATCTAAGAAACTTGCTAATCCTAACAATGTATTGTGTTACATACAGGATATGTAACTATTCATTATCTGACCTCCTCCACTCCCCAGTATCCTCATAGCTTTTTGAACCTAATATCTTGTTGAAGGGGAACTGTGTATTGAAACATTTTTGAATAAAACAACTTTTTTTTATTGGCAAAATTGATTCTAATTGTATATTGATTAAAAACATTTTTATAATTTTTCTATTTTTTTATAATTTCCTTAAAAAGTTGTTTTAACTAATGTCTCAGATTTTTCAACCCTATTAACTGCAAGTATTAAAAAATATATTTGATCTAATAACATGTTATGATTGAATATGTAAATATTTCATTGCTCTTGAGTGAATAGGTTACTTTATAAACTATTAAATATTTACTACTCCACATAAAAAATACATTTTATATAGCAGTTTGTTTTTATTTATTTACTTTTTGTCTTGTGCTAACTACCCAGGCTATATGATGGAAACAGTGCTGGATGTAAATAATATTATTGTGATAAGGTTTTAAATGTATTTAAAATTAATTGAGAATTATTTATCAACTATTAGATAGTTGATTCTTGCTTTTAGGAGGTCAGGTTTTATAAATAGCTTGATGCACATCTCATGATGTCGATAGTTTTTAAACATCACTTCACATAACACCTTTTTGTACTGATATACCCTATCTGATATGCTTGACAACAAGTAATTGTAGAGTCAATTTAACTAATGTTTTATCTCATTTTAAAACCCAAATGATTGATGATCCTTCACCTTCATCTCCATTTGTAGGACACTACTTCCAAATAAGAGTATATGTTTCATTAACAGGGTGTCTACCATCCGGAAAAATCAGGGAAAAGGGGATTAGCCGGGAATTTGAAGTGATCGGGAAAAAACTGGAATAAGTCAGGAATTTGGTAAATCACAACAAAAATCCGGGAAAATGATATTTTACTCAAAATATGAAATACAATAATCAGTAAATTATGTCATTTTTTTGTTTGTAGCTGTGTAATATATTTTTAATTCCTAGTAAACAATTGTAATTCAAATTTTAAAACTTATATTATTATTATTTAAAAAAAAGATTAATAGAAAAAAAGGGTGGAGGGAGCGGGGCGGTGAGTTAGAAGGATGTGACATACTTTTTTTAGTCGGGAATTTTAGGAAATGATCAGGGGAAATCAGGGAAAAGGTCGGGGATTTCATTGATCAAGTTTAGTAGACACCATGATTAAGGTCACAGGTCCTGGAAATATAAGGAAGCTCGCCTAGTATTCTCACCAAGTTAATCTAACTTGCTATGCTGGCGCGGTTGTCAATTGGCATTTGAATCTTAACCCTGGAAAGACTTATTCTTAAGTGAGTTCTTGAAAGCCAAAGCAGATATATTTCTGTCTCTTAGGAGGGGAAGGTGTTATTGGAGAGGGTAATTTTTTATCATATTTACTCATTTGGAACTCAATTCGGCCAGTTACCGATTTATAACATGCAAGATTCTCCATAAGCACCTTGTTTTTGAACATCCTAATTTTTTGTTTGTTATGTAATGTACGAGACCATGTTTCACACCCATACTAAACAATCAATAAAATGAGTCGGGGGGTGGTGGGGGGAGGGGCTAATATTAATTTCTGTTAGCTAAATATTTAGCTTTGTAATAGCACCCTCAGCCTTGACATGCAATAAAATAATATCCACAGAAGGCTTCTATTAACATAATAAAACTAACAAGTCCTTCCCAAATATTTAGAGCAACAAACTTTTGTGACCCACCTAGTTTTAATAAAAAAGGGTCTGGAGATTTTTTAATCTAATTTTTTTTACTACCTTAACAAATTATTGAATATAATTTTATAAAAATAACTTATATTTGAACTTGATTTTGGTTTCTTCTGATGTCATTAATGTCCCCATCATTCTCAGGCACACTGAACTCGACAATTTCAGTTTGTTTTAAAATCAGGGTTTTAATGGACTGTCATCACTGAAAATCCAACTACAGAGGTGTATAGATTATTATTATTACCGTGTCTTACTACCCGTTCGGGCTATACACACTTACACAAATGTGTAATGGTAGGATGATTGTGAGATGAAATGGAGGACCTACAGTTTAGCGTGGGATCTGAACCACGATGGAAACCTGGCACTCCACACATTCACAAGTTGTGATTAATACACGTCTTGTCAGAGGTGAAGGAAGTGTTTGGCAATCAGATAAATTTGTGCTGGGACTGAGGATTGAACCTTGGACCCCCAGCACAGAAGTCTGACACCTTACCCCTAGACCGCCAGGTCACCCTGTATGGAGTAAAAAGGTGAAACTACCTTCATAGCTTTAGTAGAAAAAGTTGGATATATATGCTTTTAAACAAACAGCCATAACTATTTTTTTTTTGTTTGTCATCCCCTTTTTTGACCAAATATATTCCTAATTACCTTGTTTTCGAACAACCTTAATAACAACTGGTAAAACTATTGTTTTGCATCCCATTCTGAGTTTTATATTCCTTTACACCAGGAGAGCTGTAAACAACTTAATGTATGATTAATAGCCTAAGTTTCCCAACTGTATTCTTTTTTCTTATTCCACAAATATGCTTACAAATTTATAGAATTTTACTTGTTTCATAAAAAAATATAATGTTGTGCATTCTGCTGGAAACTTTTATATGAATGTCCACAAATCAACCACACAACAGCAACATCTGCAGGGACAAAAAGTCGAATATTGGAATAATCAGTCTGGGTTGCCAATGACATAAAGGTTGGGGTTGGAATCCCTATCAAGTGTAGGCTACTGAGGTATTCCTCCCTAAATAGAATTTCCACTCTCTCTCTCTCTCTCTCCCTCCCTGTGCACATGTGGGTACATTACCTATATAATATACCTTTTTCATCCCTAACCTAATGGTGTTATTAAAATGCTTATAACCCGAATGGGTTGTTAGACACAGCGGGAAAACCGACAATATTTAGTGAAACACAAAATAAGGAACGGCATGAGATTCAACTTTAAAAATAGGATTGGAAAAAAAAATCCCTTTTAAACATAAATTTTTGAACGTAGATGGATTGGTCCATATTGATCTCTCCCAAGCCATGAACATTTTTATTGAATTTCTTTTGTACTTAAAATTCTCCTGTTTTATTGGTTCAAGATGAGAGTGCTCAGATGGGCAGAGAGACGAGTAGCACTAAAAAGAAGTCCATCACTATTTTCATAATGAAATCCTTGTCTGGCCAAGCACTGTTTATACCGTAACATATACAGTAGCCCCACGGCTTCTTTGGTGCTGACTGACAGCTGACGGCTTTGAAAAGTTACCAGACAAAATTATGTATCCCTACGCCAAACCAAATGATCTGCAAGAACATGTGTTTAGCAGCTGTCACTTTTGACAGTCAAAATTTAGGTATATACCTAAATTTTGATTGTCAGAAGTTAGCTGTGAACTGTCAGTCAGCACCAAAGAAGCCGTGGGGCTACTGTAGGTAACCAAACTTAAACTAAGTTTCAGCTTGTACAAACTTGACACAATATTGGTTATAAAACACTAAAAAAAAACCTCTAAAGTAAAAATAAACATATTTCATACTATTATAGTTAAGGTAAATTTAATACAAATTTAAACCACTATATAATCAACTATGAGAAATAAACAAATTACCATCAAAAACTGTAACAATTAAATGACTGCAGAAGACAAGACTTTAAAAATATACTCCCATGACATATATGGTGACTATACATTTCTCTCTGGCGAATTACTTCCTAACATTGATTGCATTTTGGAGCATAAATTCTAGTAGGATTCTGTATGAAGGAACTATAAAACATATTTTGTTTGTGGTTAACATTGTCCTTTACTATTCGTAATAACCATAGGCCTGTTGATATTAACAATCAAAAATGAACATTTTATATACATGACTTAATAAAAATATATACATAGCTATTAAAATTAATTTGTTAACTTTTATAACGGTCAAAAAACTACTTTTCCATCTAGATCGAACTTAGCTAACCACATTTAGTAATTCAAGGTAACTTTTCACTTACTCAAACATAAAAGTTTGTTTTACTTTGGTGCTTCTGGAGTCTAGTAAATATTGATCAAACATAAGAAATAAACATTTTCATTGTAACCCTATGTTTTGTTAAAATAATTTCACTGTCCACAGTCCAACCAGTCTAGTCTCGCTGATCACAATTCAGAACCAATTCTATAGTTTATCTTGGGAATGTTATAAATATCAGGGAGTCGAACCAGAACTGATAAGCAAAATTAGGCCTAACAGTAATAAAACAATAGAACCAAAATTAGAATCTATGCATATTTAAGTTCATAAAGGTTCTTATCGGTTTTTAAAGTTCTAAATTCTTATACATCTTTTTTAAAATTGAATGTATACCCTTCTGACTCTTCAACTTAATTCTACTTTGAAATACCAGTACTGTCTTTTATCTGGACTTTTGGTCAAGTTTGGATTTATATTTTTAAGGGGATTATAAGTGTCAATGAGCACTTAGCAGTAAGCACTAGTAAGGAATGATTATTGTCACATTGTGTAGGGTTTTATCATTTTACTTTCTAGGTCAAAAATGTAGGAAGCTTTATTTAGCTCTTAAGTGACACCCATATTTAAGAGGGGGAGGGGAGTAACTGAGAAATGAGAGCTATCCCACTTGTACAACCAGTCTAAGTTAAATATGAAGGAATAACATATTAAGTGCTTTCCTCATTTATGTGGAGGTTGATTGACCAGTTTACAAGGAGTAAAAGCAGGGTGAAGGGTCACGAATTGTAAATCTTTTCACACACTATCTTCAAATATGTTAGAATAAGTCTAGAGAATGTGTTCATTGGGTGCAGTGGTGAAGTTATTTTTTGTTTTATGCATACCTAATTGTTTAAATAATTTTATCTATGGTGTAAAATTAATATTACCCAAGGTGAAATTTGTTTAAATATAATGGACATTGATGTCAGTGTGCACATTAGAAAGGTTACTGAAGGTAAAGTAAATAGAAACATATAATATTGTAATCCTGTAAAAAATTTACTTCTTCTTAGTTCAAATTAAGAACTTATAGAAAGTACTAACATATCAAATTAAAAATGTTAGAATTTAAATGAAAATTTTTGCCATAGCAATATTTTAATAGTCTGTTAGTCAAGTTTTAAATATTGTTTTCATGTACATAAACATAACTGAAGTGAAAGACAATTTCCTTATCTCTAAGAGTTAAGTATTTATTTAGTTTGCCTGCATCAAACTAACAGATAATTCATTTTGGGAGTTTTTTCAATTAGAAATATGATTAGACAATAAAATGTTTTTAATTATTAATTTTAAAATGAGATGAAACTATTTTGATTATTATTTTGAGATGTGGAAGATAAAAATGTATACAATAAGCTGCCTTTTAAATTTTAAATAATTTGTGCAATTATTTTCCTTATGCTTTTCATTATTTAAACAAGCATCTTCTATTTTGTTGTAAACTATTTTTTAATATCTTTTTCAATGTTCTTATTTTATAATGGTAGTATAACTGTAAATTAAAAATAATTAAAATAGCTAGAACTAGAACCAGTGCCTAATTAAGAACCAAACATAATTATAACTTATTTCTCGAACTGAAATGGAACCTTAAAATGTTTATTGAATGAACCAGAACTGATAAATATTTTGGTTCTACTCCCTGATAAATACAATTTTGCTAACAGGAGAAACATCATCCTGTTGGTCTATTTTGTGCAATCTGAATGTTGATGAGAATACACATGCACATGTTTGTGATAGTTAGAAAATGCGACATGAACCACATACACATGTGACAATTGGCGGAACGGGAAACTCGATAGGAGAATAAAATGTCCCATTTCCTCTCAACTTATCTCATTTGGCTATGTGGGTTTTAAAGGTTGAGCTCTTCAGCCAAACCTGGATTCTAACCACACACACACATACACTTGAGCTAATCTAAAAATAGGCCCTGGTGTAGTAGTTCTTTCCTTTCATGCACATCAACAGATTTTTGTGTTTGTGTGCTTGTGTGTATGACTTTTGCACAGGCAGATATTAGGCCTAATAATGTAAGCCTTATAGCCTTACAATTAGAATGAGTTAAAGAGTACCCTAGTTCAATTTTAGCTGCTGGTACCTAAACTAATTTACATTGTCTTTGGAATTGGGTGCATTTTTGGGTCGGTGATAACTGATAAGTATTTTTTTTTGTTCATAAATGTTATATTAAAGTCCATATTACTCATTAAATTAGATTAATGCCACCTAAGATATTGTCATAGGGCTCAGATATTCACAAATGTTCGTCATTAAATGATTCACCCAAGTTTCCGACTATAATTTTCATTTGACTGTGGGACATTTGAACCTATTATACTTAGTTAAGTAAAATTGTGTTTTGTTTGGAAGCTATAATGCTGCTAATACTATTTAATGTATTCCTAAGACTTAATTTTAGAGTATACATTGACAGCTTTGTTTGCTACTCTAAAGGTTTAGGTATAACCAAATAGTTTTAGAATTATCACTAAAAGTATAAAAGTATGCCTGCTTTTCCCTTTCTGTCTAAATCGACTAGCTCTAACTCTCTGGCCTTAAAGAATTTGTATGCTCATAGTCACCAGAATGTCAGCAATATTATTTAGTATTTGTACGGGGTGACGAAAACTGCTGCCATCACCATGTCATGTTGTATGACCGCCCTTATAACAATAGGCCTATGGCACTGCATGCTGCCATCCTCTTTGCGGCGTTTTTGTTATAGCGACCAAGTATGACCATGGCTGTAGCTGTAAGGCAATCATTCCCAACCAGGGTGCTGTGAACCCCTGCCCAGGGTTTCGTGAGAGTTTGCAAAAGCTTGCTCTTTATTGGTTATTTGTCATTTTTGGGCATTGTGGGAATATATTAAGAGGACTCGTATATCTGAAAAAGATGAAGAGAACAGTACCTCTAATAATGATAAAAGTGAGGTTGGTAAGAATTTTGAAAAGCCAAGTTTATGAATCGAAGGATATTAGTTAGTAAATATAAATAGGGATTAAATACTCTTAGAATATTTTTTAAAACGTGTAAGCTAATTATAATTTACAAACCTTATTGGTTTACATGTCTATTTTGTAATTTACCCCATCATTACATTTATGGCATTAGAAACTTTAAAGTTCATTGCCCCACTAATTAAATATGCCACCTATCTCTATCTTGAGTTAGTATTATCCATTCTACCTCATTACAACCACTCCCTATCTTGAACCAATTATATACAGTCCACCTCAATATACCACATCCCCACATTGAGATAATTTTCTACAGTTAAACCTAATATGTGTCAGCCAGGTAGAGTTTCCTCGAGATTATACCAAATATTTCAAGCGTTCCTACAAACAAAAAAGATTGGGAATCACTGCCTTAAGGTATTACAAATATTGCAAGTTAAGTAATTTTTTTTTAAAACTCATCACCTTAGCTCATTCATCAATGTGTCCATTCACCAAGCTTTGGGTCTCGAGCTTGAGTATTGGCATGGTCAAAACATTATTATTGGGGGAAATAATAGAAAGCCAACTTTTTTTCTATGAAAAATTAATGTTTAGGAAACTGGGTATTCTATTGGTCCTAAAGCTAAGTTTATTTGCAAGTCATGCACTGATTAATTCATTTGGTTCAAAAATTACACTTTAAGTACTCCTTAAATATAAGTTTAGTAAATATTTGAAAAAAATTAAATTAAAATATTAAGTCCATATTACTTTTGACAGTTTTTAAAGCGCAGGTGACCTGGCGGTCTAGGGGTGAGGTGTCAGACTTCTGTGCTGGCGGCCGGGGTTCAATCCCCGGTCCCGGCACAAATTTATCTGATTACCTAACCCTTCCTTCACCGCTGACAAGACATCTTGTGAATGTGGGGAATGCTAGGCCTCCACCGTGGTTCGGATTCCACATTAAACTGTAGGTCCTTAGTTTCATCTCACAAACACCCTACCATTACACATTAGCGTAAGTGCCGAATGGTTAGTAAGACGAGGTACTAATAATAATAATAATAATAATTTAAAGCACAAATAACAAATTATATTTTGATAGTTACAGGATTTATCTTGCTTTAATTATTCAACACATAAGTTAAAGAAACAAGGAAACCATACAATTTTCAGGACCATTATGTTTACAAACATTTTAGACAAAAATCTTGGCTATAAATAACTGTTTGATATTTGTCTTGGAGAACCTCTGAATGTCAAGGAAAACTCTTTTGTTTTTGATGTTATAGGTCTCTGTAGTGACCAACAGACTGTTTTTAGCTTCAAGACCAGCCTCTCCCGACTTATTTTACTCTTTCTGACTGAAATATTTATCAAAAATAATGTACTAAATATAATTTATTCAATGTTTGGAGGATATATGTACAATTATTTTTTAAGATTTAATGTTTCATCCAAATTTTGTAGGTGAACCATTTCAAAAGTCCTTTGTCCACATTGTAGTTGTTAACTTGTTCGAAAGTACTTGTCAAATATTATGTATTCAATTCGCTTTGAGCTCTAGTATTATAACACCAATCTAATATATTAAGAATGAACATAGAAAAAGTTACTAGAGCTACTTTCATGTTTTCATATAATCTGACTTTGTTAGGAGGAACAGTATTTGGTAGTTACTAGAGTTACTAAAACAATTTTAATATACTCATACATCAAGTCATGTGATCTACAGCTGTCATTATTAATATATATATATATATATATAGATATATATTATATATATATTATATATATATATTATA
>CABFVX010000045.1:14547-78307 GCA_902151425.1 Timema shepardi | reverse complement strand
TTATATATATTATATATATATATATATATATATATATATATATATTATTGATAACTATAAAATAGCACTAATATAATAGTAAAATGTTACTAATGTTGACCACAAAAAATATCGGTAACTTTAGTTTTGTGTTTTATAAAAGGTCCTTATTACTAGAATCTTAATCTAAGTTGTTGTTAACTTAACACTGTTGTATAGTGTGAGATATTTCCCACAATAAAATGTACACCTTTTCTACATATGTTTATAAACCTCCCTTTCCCAACTTAATGATAATACGACTAATACATTCTTTTTAGCACCACGTTTTACTAGCTGTTCAGGTTATACACCTTTGTCCTAGTTACACCAATGGATTAAGGATTAGGAAGGGTTAATTTAGAGGAAATTCTCCCGAATTAGTGTGGAGGGAGAGTGGAAAAACTATGAAGAAAAACACCCTTATTGCACCCGACCAGGATTGAACCCCGATCTTCCTGTCTTCAGCAGTCTAGTCTAACACCAAAAAAACATATAAAAATTAAATTTCCCATTATTACAGATACTATTGTTGAACAAAATTCAAACTTTACTTAAATACTTTTTTTCCAATATAATATGTAGATGCATCTTCTTAAAAAATATTGATTTGATCCTACTTTATATTTAGCTTTAAGTGCAATACATAGGCTATTTACATTTAGTAATTTTTATCGATACCTCAAGTTATCTGATAGATTATGGCAATGAATGAGTTGAAGCATCAACGGAAATATTTTTTTGCGGTGTTGATTAGAAATTGTCCTGCCCCTGTGACCAAGGGGCTTGAGCTAGGAGTCAAGGCTAACGCTGTGCAGGGGTTATAATAATTTATGTCTCATACATTACAATTTCATGTTCTTGAGTTTGGGTGTATTCTGACTTGGCTTAAGTTTATTTGTTAATTGTGTGCTACCCGAACGGGTAGTAAGACGCTGTGCTAAATATGATTAAATATACTGGAAAGGCTAGATTAGTTGAAGCAAGTCCGAGGAATATTGGAGAATTGAATTCACTTTCTAACCCATCTTGGGGAATTGTATATTTTTTTTACATTATGGCTTTCGTCCTATTTCTTCTGGTGAATGCCACTGTATTTCCTTAAATTTCACCAGCTAATTATTTATTTAGTTCAGCCAGTTAACCACACCCATGTGCAAACAAATACGTTAGTCGTTTATACATATAGTCTTTTTTTACTGCTAACAAGGAGATTGAGGTTCACATCTCAGCAAAGTTTACTGAGGTTTTTTTTACCCAAGTAATTTACCACTTACCCTTTACAAAAATAGGGATACATTTCCTCTAAACTCAACTTTTTTCAGCCTTACCTCATCAATATGAATATGTGGGTAGGCTGGATGAATAGTAAGACATGATGCACCTCTCAAAAAAGTTTAACTAACTTAAGAGTTTGCTAGTAGTTGTTTAAAATGTTTTTAATTAATCCAGTTTGGGAAATATGGGATGGTCTAGCAAATTTTAACTGCTTTCATTTAATTTCAGGTAATCTCAATGGCAGAAACTGACATTTTATAGTATGTTTTCCTCAGATTCAAGACCAACATTTTTGAAACCAGGTAAGTCGCAAGCTTACCAAGCTGACATAGGTTTATTATTCTATACCATCTGCTGTCCTGTTACGTAGTTATGAAATTGACTCTAATCAATACCTATCACCATTAATTCTTAAGTGTTATGATAACAATATGATGTATAGGTCACCGATTCATGTCTCTGGGCTTCTTTATCTTTTTCATATCCATAAGGATTACTTGCATTGGTTAATTAAAGGTACACAAAACTAATCACACCTATCACATGGAGCTACAATATGTTATAGTCACTGAAAGATTTTAGTTTTATCACAAGTGTCAGGAATGGCGTAGTGGTTTTTTTTATCACTTGATGAATGCCAGATTAGGGATCAAGTTTGGTGAGTCAACATGTATGTGGCTCAGAATTAGGGGGAAATAAACTAAATACTTATTAAAGTCGAAGATAGCTTTTGGAAAGGGTGTGTGGTAAGTTTAAAAAAAAATCATCCATGTAATTAATCATTTAAAAATAATAAAAGATTATTTTATCTAATTTGTTCTAAGAAGATACCTCCTTAAGCGCCATTGTTCTAGATTTAGTCATGGTCTTAAAGACTTTCAAGTGTTGAATTTGTAAAGTGTTTTCTATAAATCTATTTTATATTTTAAAATAGCTAAAATATTGTGCTCTAAAGCTCTGTGCGTCCCATCCTTTAGTCATTGGGCTTGCTACTTTAAGTTCACAAACAACCGATTTATTATTGTAGTTTTGTTTAAACTTAAGAAACCCATGTGGATTAAATGGTATGACCTACTTTTATTTTGCTCAGAATAAATAGTGCTTTATTACAATAATATTTATTAAATTTTACTTTAGTTCATTTGTAGGTCAAACTAGTTTATATTCTTGGGGAGAGTCGTACCAACTCTGTACACCCGAATTATGTGTTTGTGGTATGTATTTATTTGTTTGTGTGCTCATGTGTAAAAATAAACTTAACTCAAAACAAGTAATTCATTTGTTGACAAGATTAAAATCTGCTATAACCAATTTATACAGGCCTCAATAACAAAAACAGCTATACAAAAAATCGTCAAAACCTTAGTCCACCAACAATTACTATTTATATATTTGAGATTCTATATTTGCAGGCCTGCTATGTGGGCTTTCTTCCCTGTCCCTGTACCTTGTCAGTCCTTCATATTGACAAAATATTTTTAGCTGATTGTTAATTAGAAAATGTTGGGAATAATTCTTTTAGAGGATGTTTAGTTGAATTTAACATTTAGTTAAAGGTGCTATTTTATGTTATTTATCAGTCTAGCATGTTGTTAGGTAATTATTTTATAATGACTTGAATCCATGATTACTTAACAAAAATACATTGTTTAAAAATTGCCACAAAAATACTGTAATAAATTCAGTTTTGGTTTTCTTCTTGGCCTACTTGTTGAATGAAAATTCTGTCGGATGACCAATAGTTTTTTTAAAATTCTTATGTTGTTATCTATTTGAAATAAGCTTATATTGTTTTATGAATTCTAAACATAATTTACTAACAAAAGTTTTCTCATGCTCAATAACTTCCTAAGAAAAATGAGATCCCACCTAATCATCATGGCATCTTTCAGGTGCAATTGCAATGCTTTTGGAGTTGATAGGTTTATATCTATTTCTGTACCTGTAAGTGAAAATAATGTTCTAGCAGGGTGCAAAATTCAAATATAATTGTTATAAGAGGCTTAAATGTTAAGACTGTTTTAAGTTACAGCTTAGGTTACCTTTGTTAAATCTGTCATGCTACTTCTTGCTGAATTAGTTCAGGGTGGCAGTCTCATGTTTGGGTGAGTGGCATTACTAGCATAACGGGGTGACCTGGTGGTCTAGGGCTAAAGTGTCAGACTTCTGTGCTGGGGTTTGGGGTTCAATCCTCGGTCCCGGCACAGATTTATCTGATTACCAAACCCTTCCTTCACCTCTGACAAGACATCTTGTGAATGTGGGGAATGCCAGGCCACCACCGTGGTTCGGATTCCACTTTAAACTGTAGGTCCTTCATTTCATCTCACAATCACCCTACCATTACACATTAGCATAAGTGCGTATAACCCGAACGGGTAGTAAGACGCGGTGATAATAATAATAATAATAATACTAGCATAACATTAAAATCCCTTCCTCCACCCGGCTTGATTCTCTTTTTTGACACACTTTTGTCATATTTGTTAGGATGGCCATTATTTAATCAATTTGTAATAATTAAAACAAGAATTGCTAACACACAGGCTGAACTTTGAAGTTTAATTATGTTTGTCAGTGACGAGGTGGTCAGGATTTGAATTCCGATCGAGTCTGGTTTTTTTTGAAACAATTTATCCCTATCCCTCCATTCAAATAAGGTACATTTCTTCTAAGTTTTACCTTCCTCTTTCCTACACCACTGTGTAATTAATTAGCTTGGAGGGGTAGCAAGTTGCAGTGAAAAGACTAATTAAATATCTTTGATTTTAATTTTTTTAGGGTATCAAAAGTTCAGGATGGTCTCTTGAGACAAAAACTAGGTCAGAACCTGCAAAAGGTTGTAACTTCTGCCCTGAGATAGTATATCTGATACCATTATGTATGTTGCAAGACTAGCCAATGCTCTAACACTCTTTAGGTAACCACACTTTTATCTTTGTTGCTGATATCAATGTGACCACTTTTGGTAGAAAACAAGTTTGTACTCGCTTTCATTTTCCTTGTACTCCTGTTAGAAGAACTGGCTTTTTGCTTCAGTCTCACATATTTGGAAAAGTATTTAGAAGTGAGTACAAAACACTTAGTAGATAATTGGTTAGTAAAATTAATTTTATTACAGGTACTAAGGCATTTTTTTTCGGTGGCTATAGAGAATAAATAGCCTACCATACTGAACATCAACTGTCAATAGAAGTCATTGCAGTAAACTATTATAATCGACTTCTCATTGGTACACATTAAATATATTTAAAGATTTGTAATCTATTCCTCAAGACCTATTATTAAATATATCAATAATCTCCCTTTTACTTTTGGTAGATTAACAGTAATCCTCAAATGCAATAATTTTAATATTTAACTGTTAAAAATCTGAAAACTTTGAAATGTAACTTTGAACCTTGTGTAATTTTTTGAGGGTATTTATTATTCTTTGCATTGTGAGGTCACTGTAAAATCTTTACATTCTAAGGACTGTGCTGAAAGGTAAGAGAAGGAGAAGAGGGTATTTTGGGGTTTCAAACACCCCCTGAAAAAAATATTAATATTGTATTTATTTTTTAGCACCCGATCTTACTAGCTGTTTAAATTATATATCTGTGTACTAATTACTCTAATGTGTTAGAGATGAGGGAAGTTTAATTTAGAGGTAGTACTCCTGCATTTGCATGAAGGGAGAGTGGGAAACCATTGAGAGGGGGACACACCCTCAATTCAATCAAACCTCAATCTCCCCTGCTTTGGGAGTCCAGTCTCTTGTGAGTGTGACGTCTTAGACCATGCAGCCACCTTAGGGGTTTATTGTATTTTTGTATTCCTTATTAATTCATAGTCTAGTAGCTTCTTGAAATTTTATTAAATTTACTACAACTTTAACCTCATTTATGTCTAAAAATACTTTATTATATTGTTTCTAACGGGATTTTAATGTTAAAACAAATTATTTTGTATCCTGTTATGTGGTCTTCACCATGAGCCAATGAGGCTATGATACCTTTCAAAATAAATTTCTTTATTTGGCTCTGGAAATACTCAAATGGTCAACTAAGTTTATGACTAAGGGCCAGTTTCATAGTCAAATTTAGTACGCCTCAAGTGCGGCGCTACACTAAGTTCATGACGACACCTACCTAAACCAGTATGGAATGGGCCAGTTTCCTATGCGAGAACGGTCCATTCGATTTTAGGTAGGTGTCGTCTTGAACTTAGTGTAGCGCCGCACTCGAGGCGTACTAAATTTGACTATGAAATTGGCCCTAAGCTCTTATGGTATTTAATTAAAGGAGCAAATAAACCTTCACACTTATTAAACCTGACAGTAAAATATTGTTGTCAAATCAAATTAGTTTTTTTTTACTGATCTGGCACTAATTTAATTACTCACAGTGTATTAAAAAGTAATAAATAAGAGTGAAGCTTATTTTAATATGAAACATGTTATTTATCTACTCTTGTATTCTAAACAAACATAATTTTATTCCTCCAATGTCTTAGAAACTACAGTAGCCCCATGGCTTCTTTGGTGCTGACTGACAGCTCACAGCTGACAGCTAAAAGCTTTGAAAAGTTACCAGACCAAACTATGTATCCCTACACCGAACCATATGATCTGCAAAAACATGTATTTAACAGCTGTCACTTCTGACGGTCAACATTTTAGGTATATACCTAAATGTTGACTGTCATAAGTCAGTTGTGAGCTGTCAGTCAGCACCAAAGAAGCCATGGGGCTACTGTAGTTAGATCTAGATGAAAAATTAACTTTTTCACAGTTACAAAATTTACCAAAATAAGTTAATGTATTTATACATCAACTCATGTGATTAGTAGCCATAACATTTGATAGATAATATCATCAACTCAAAAATAACTCTAATAATATGTTAAAATGTTATCAATGCTAACAAAAAATTATTTTTTTTCCTGTCAAGAGTCTTACTATAATATAATCTTTGAGCATTTAGCCAAGGCCAAAGAGAGTTTCGAGGGCTATCCTTCATGCCATCCCCCTCACCCACTTATCCCTAAACTTCTTTCCTCTTATCCTCAAAATGTCTACTTAAAATACATCTAATCAACATTGGAATAGGTGGCCTGGTGGTCTAGAGGTAAGGTGTCGGACTTCTGTGCTGCGATCCGGGGTTCAATCCTTGGTCCCGGCACAGATTTATCTGATTACCAAACCCTTCCTTCACCTCTGAAAAGACGTGTATTAATCACAACTTGTGAATGTGGGGAATGCCAGGCCTCCATCGTGGTTCGGATTCCATGTTAAACTGTAGGTCCTCCATTTCATCTCACAATCACCCTACCATTACACATCGGTGTAAGTGCGTATAACCCGAACGAGTAGTAAGACGCGGTGCTAATAATAATAATAATAATAACAACATTGTAATAGACTTTGTTAAGAATTAAAATAAAAGATAAACATTATGATTTTATTATTAAAAATTACAATATTATCTACAAATCAATGTAACATGAGAAATTGTATTGAATCATTCATTCAACCAATTACTGTGTTTAAATTATTTAAACAAGGCCCTAATGACCTAGATGTGTCGATGGGCCTCTAAACCAAAATAATAATAATAATAAATTATTTAAAAAAATGACACCCGAACAAGGGAATCAAACCCAAGAGCTTTTGCTTAGCACGCCAAAGCTCTACCACGGCTTGTTTTATATAATTTTTTTATGTAATTTAATAGTAAATATTTTAATGTAAATAATATTTTATTTTCTATTTTACAGTACATATATTTTACTACCCATTTATGATAAATATTTGTAGGCCTATATGAATACTTAACAAATCTAAATTTATTTATAAGTTTGATTAATTAATAATACATAGGCCTGTATCAATACATGTTTGTTTTTAAAGTCTTTATATGCTAAGCTGTAAAAATAAATTATGTTTAAAAAAGATTGTGGTGGTGGTGGTGGTGGGTTTTTGTTTCTCCAAAACTCCATGTAAAGGTCATTGATAAAGTCACCAAGGTAGACATTCTCAACAAAATCTGGCAGAGGTAAATGTCAAGTTTTGCACTCCATGGTTTAAAACTTAATAAAGTTCACCGCAAACATTCATTAACTTTATTTTGAATTTTATCAGAATGTGGAATTGATTTTTCTTTTGACTTTGACTAACCAAAGGCTTGAATAAAAAACTGACCCAAGCCACCAGCTGGGAACAATAATGGATGGATAGTAACTTTGATTAACCCTTTTTATCATTTGTGTTAGTTGAGTGAACTTTAATAATCTATTGTTTAACTGATGTATAACACATAATATGTACTGTAATTATTTTTAACTACATGATAACACATAATATGTACTGTAATTATTTTTAATTACATGAAAACACATTGTGTTGACCACCAAATGTAAATATTAAGTATTTACTATCAGTTATCACTGTTTAACACAATTCTCTTTTCACTTTAAGCTTAGAAATCAATACAATCTATTTTATTTGACTTAATGTTTTTCCCTGTTTTCTGAAAAGTGTGTTCGGATTATCCGGAGTTTTGGGATACCAAAGTTTGGTCTAACGGTGTTTACTCTATTATATAAAGCGCAAACTGAAGATTCTTTATCCTTTCAAAAAAAATTAGTATGCTAAAATTTAGTTTTTTCAATATTTTAAGCTATCCTTTTTTATGTTAAGCTCAAAACCCTAAAATGCTCAACAGGCAAAAAATATGACCAGAACGCATCATAGAAAATGCTGTACAGTAAAATTCATGTGGTGGCAATTAAATAAAATGCCCACAACTCATTCTAGCATTATTAAAATACAACATTTTGTGGTTGTTTCCTTATACTGCCATGACACAATGTCAAGACAAGTTCAATAACTTATCCTAACCTCCAAGTATCATTTTGACAGCTGCTGTAACAATAAATTAGTTTTGCGATTCTGAATTTGGCCCATGTTACATTTATTTTTGATCAATAAAGTAGTAAATTTATAAAGAGTTTATTTACTCTAAACTATAAAATTGGCTAAAACTTGTGAAACATTAAATTGTGTCTGTAAAAGCACACATTGTAGCATTTTCATGATACTGAAACATGTTATGGTTATTTTCTTAATTCTGGAACATGCTGTGACTATTTTCTTTTAACAGCCACAGCACAAATTTAGCTAAATGTCATGTTTTTAAATGCCATAGCATGCTGTGAATCTTTAAAAGTAAGTTTCTTGTTGTGGCTGTTTATTGAACACCTCAATGTTGTCTGGTTGTTGTCTTTATGCTCATTGAGGGTTTTCACTTTTATAGAGCTAATCATCCCATTTTAGTGCTATGCACATGTGATAAAATGGTTATGTCGAGTATTAAAAAAAATTCAACTAAGCTGTTATTTTTTTTAAAAATATTTTCAGGGGAAAGTTCATGGTCAGAAGACAAATCAGACTTGGACCTGAACCATGCGACAACCTTTGTGTACAACCCTAACGTGTCTTTGTCACTCGAGCAGCAGCGCCAACGACTGCCCATCTACACTAACCGGAGTCACATCCTGTACCTGTTGGAGAGGTTCCAGACACTAGTTCTGGTCGGGGAGACGGGTTGCGGGAAGAGCACGCAAGTCCCACAGGTGAGGCACTTCCCCCCCTTAGGGTACCTAACATTAGTTTGTAACTAAGTAAAATATGTTTGGTGTATGAAATAAAATGTTTATAAATATATTTTAGTACTATTATTATAATCATTAAGGATACGACAGATGAATTTAAACAAGTATTTACCCTGTAGAAAGAATGTATAGAACAGTCTTTCTCAAACTTATCTGAGTAGCGGACAACTTGGTAAGTATTTGTCCCCTGCCAAATCTGAAAATCTATTTAGATATTAATCAAGCACTAAAACATTTTTATTATAACTTATTTCTTATGTTCATTTCACAGGTAATTTTACTTATGATACAAAATATTGTTGACTTTATGGACATAGTCTGTCAATATTGTACTGGTTCACAGAATATTTTTTCCCCTTTGTTCCCATCCGTATACACCAGCTGTTTGAGAATCACTTGTATAAAAACCTTTCCCATTGCACCCAGCCAGAATTTAAATCCTGGATTTTTAGGTCAATGTTGATTAATCTAGTAATGCTTTTTGTGCTGCTCTAACTTTTACACTAAAGAGATTTTGTTGTTGTATGAGACCCCTTCACGGGTTTCTCGAGACTTAAGAAGCTTTGTGGGGCTGTATTTGTATAATTCACTTCAACCAAAACAAAATATTTCAACATATTGAGTACAGAAGAGTATATGCGATTCCAACTTTCTTCTATTAAGCCAGATATTTAATAGATTTGATTTGCAAAATATGTTAAGCAATGCCACTAGGATTTTATGCGTTATAGACGAGACTTAAAATGTATGGCCCCAACTGTATTCTGTTTACTCTAAACAAGTCGCACCCCATGTGTGACTCAAAATAGTAATAATAGTTTGCCAAAATACCGCCAGAAAAATAAAATAATAAGTGGCGACTATCACCCCCTCTGCTAATTGATGTGTGCAAAATAGTATTCATTTTTCCTTTCTTTTCTCTAAATATTTTTGGAAGATTTAATTAGAAATTAAAGTTATTCACTGGCAAAGCGATCCTGAATGTCAAAAGCATAAAAGGGATTATGTTGTCAGCAAATCTCCTAAAAATAATATAGCCTAATACCATAAGATAAAATATTTAGATGTTATTCCTTTATTCCTAAAAAATAATTACTAGTGTATTTATTTTAATTATGATTTTAAATACCACACTGTATTTTTGTTGGAATGCACCCATCCATAGGAGATTTGTACCACTTTTCTCACTAAAATATATTTTTATGACAAAAAAAAGTTTTTTCTAAGAAATGGTTTTATTTATGATTAAAACTTAATTAATGCACATAGCCTACATAGTTACAAAATTTCTCAAAGTTTTAAATTGTAATACAGCAAACATTGTTACTTAAACAAAATCTTTTTAGGGCTTCACAATATCTTTGCGCGGTGTAAAGGGTTCTAAAGGTTAAAAAGTTTTAGAACCGTTCGTTATCTTAGACCATGCACCCACCAATGTGTTTAGGTAAATGTTCAATGTATTAAGTTTTGACATTCTTCACACATGTGTGTTAATTTTCAAATTACAATATACAATAAGGGTATCATTTGACTTAAGATTAAATGCTCTCCAGCCATTGATTTGGGTTATAAAGGCTTATTCTTTAAGACGATAACCTCTAAGAGAAACTATTTAAAATCCTGGCAAATATGGAAATTTAGTGAGGTACAAAATCAGGTGGATTGTGTGGGATTTAAAGTTTACTACAAATTCTCTCCCAGGGGCTTATGCTATTTTTTGCCATTTTAATACCTAAGAAAAAGTAGGAAAACATTATTGACAACCATTTTAAATGTGAACTAAGATAACATTATGGATGCTAAACACAAATAAATATACTTTACCTATGTTTTTCACAATGGTAGGTATATCATATGTCTTATTGTTTAAACTAATTATTGCTCTAGCTATTAGTGAATAGTAAATTTAGGGGTTTGAGGTTCTGAAGTGTCCCAACTGTTGTATAGTATGATTTTGGTAGGAAGAGCAATAGAAGTTAGTTACTTAAGTTACCAAAACAATTTTAATAGATTCATACATCAAGTTATGTTATCTGCAGCTCTTACTTTTTATAGATATTACCAATACCTATAAAAAACACTAATAATATGGTAAAATGTTATCAATGTTGACCACAATAAAATATGATTGAATTTTCTCTACTGTTCTTCCAACGAAAATCAGTGTATAGCTATAAAATATTTCACATTTTCAACAATTTCTATACAGTTATGGCTGAATTCAGAGCTGTGAAGGCCCCAGCATGGGTGCCCATAAATGAGTGGAAAGGAGGGCTCCCATTCCCCCTTATAACTGCAATATTTTATATTTTTTAAATATTTACAAAAAAAAAAACGTTAAAATTGTCTGTTTGGGTATTTGTTTGCAATTTGCTACTAACAAGCTTGAATCATCAATATTCGAGTTATCAGAGATAAATAATGATAATATTTAGATTTCCTCCTATTTTCATCAACAAATTTCTTTTTACTTTGCTCTGTTCAATAAACTTGTGAAACATATGTTTCTTCTTTTTATAGGTCTCAGTTACAACTAAATTAATTTTTTTTAAATTTTTTCCAAAAATTGATTTGTGAAACTTATATATGTTTATGTTCAGATGCTCTAAAATTCTCTCCCACAAGATTAAATTCATGAAATTTTCTCTTGAAGAGGAGGGANAATATAAAACAAATACTTCTCTTTTTAATGTTTCAACATAATAATTTTTCTTTACAAAATTAACTGTTAAATGAACATTATTAAATATTTTAGTTATTACTTTATTATTACTACCCGTTCGGGTTATACGCACTTACGCTAATGTGTAATGGTAGGGTGATTGTGAGATGAAATGAAGGACCTACAGTTTAACATAGAATCCGAATCATGGTGGAGGCCTGGCATTCCCCACATTCTATTACTTAATTAAGGAAATACGAGGTGGGGCTACTAAATAACTGGACTTATTTTTTCGCCACTTACCTGAGGTTTCAGCAACCACCAGCGGGATCAGATATTAATCTATGCTCTTTTCTCCCTCTACCTTCCAAATTTCAAGGTCGTGCGACCGACAGTTCAGCCATAGCCTCTGTTTGAAGTGGACTGTGTACCTGAGCTTCGTCGGAATTATGTTTATTTTAAAAGGTGAGCAGTGTTTCAATGTGAAGTTCTTTGTAAAGCTTGGGAAATCCACTACAGAAACATAATATATACAATTTATTAAAGGAGGTTTATGGTGATCAGTGTTTATCTCGTACTCAAGTGTTTGATTGGTTAAAAAAAATTAAGGAGTGGAGGAAAGCGATCGAAGATGATTTATGCCCCGGCCGCCCATGCACATCAAAAACAGATGTTAATATTGAAAAAGTGAGTGAAATTGTTTGAAAAAAATCGACGCCTGAATATTCGAGCCATTGCCGACTTGGTATTAACAAGGAAACTGTTCTACAAACTTTACATGAAAAATGTTTGGCGAAACTGATCCAAACTTTTTAGAAAATGTGATAACTTGTGACGAATCATGGTTTTTTCAGTTTGACCCTGAAACTAAGTTCCAATCCATGCATGGTTTACTATAAAGAGGTTTTGACAGCCCCTTATGAACGCTTAAGAAGAAGACCTGAAATGTGGAAGAACGGCTCGTGGATTCTTTATCAGGACAACGCACATAAAGCGCTGTCTGTCCAGAGGTTTTTGGCAAAGCACATGATTCCCGGGTTG
The DNA here is from genome assembly GCA_902151425.1 of Timema shepardi. Taxonomy (NCBI): domain Eukaryota; kingdom Metazoa; phylum Arthropoda; class Insecta; order Phasmatodea; family Timematidae; genus Timema; species Timema shepardi. The sequence continues at coordinate 65,655 of CABFVX010000045.1, read as the reverse complement.
GAACATCCATCTTACTCACCTGATCTATCCCCGTGTTACTTTTTTCTGTTCCTAAGAATCAAGTCATCACTAAAAGGAACCCGTTTTGAGACTGTTGATGCTGTGAAAGAAAAAGTGACGAAGTTCATTAACAGCCTCTTAGAAAAGGAGCTGAAACATTGCTTCCAACAGTGGAAGATTTGTATGGTGAGGTCTAGGGATCGGGAAGGGGACTACATTGAAGGTGATAAAATGTCCATTGAGTAATTTTGTAAATACAATTTTTCAGGGAATCATTCTAGTTATTTAATAGCCAAACCTCGTATTGTCATCTTAATAATTAGATTTGTAATTCCATATCCATATACAGCCACTAGATTCATTGTGGTCTAGGGGTGTTGTTTATGTTTTGAAATTCACAGTCTGAAATATTGGTTTTCTACATGTACCATCAGTGAGTGAGTAATATTGTATCGGAAACCAAAATAAGTGATATATTAAGTTACACTTATTTTCTAATCCTTAGAGCCAAAAGATAAATATTTATTTTATTGCAACATTTTATGGAGCCTGCATGCAGGTCACACTATGGGAAATGTTAGATTTATGATAATAATGGTGTGTCTGGGCCACATAAAACTGTAACTCAGTTTGTGGAAAGAATAGCCAGTACTTAAGTGTCATTGCTCAGGGGACACCTGAATGTACTAATTATTCATACTTTTCATAATGAGATGAGGGGATGATGGCGAGTGATGATTATATGACGAGGGAGGGAGTCAATGAAGGTCAGAACCTAACCTAAGCCTAATCAACCAAACCCTGGCGACCATGGAAATTAATCTCATTTATTGAAAAATTCCTCGGTACCAATCGGGAATTGAACCTGAGACCACTAGATCAGTAGCTAGGGGCTCTGACCAGTATACCACGAGGCCGGTTGGGTTGATGACACTATAAGCATTTTCTCATTCATTTAATGAAAACATTTATTTTTAAAACACACATCAGGAGTGCTAAGCATAATACAAAATCACTCTAGCAGTGGTAAATCCTGTGAATCTCTTAGTGCACCATTATCTATGTATTTATATATATTTCTATTAAATATATATATGTTTATAAATACACAATATTGTTGAATGAAATTAATTTGATCTATTTTGAACATTGGAGGGTTTATATTTTTATTTTTACTCTTTTCCTTCACTATAGAATTGTATGTTTTCTTATATTCTTCAAGTGTTTTTGTTTTTTCTGTAGCTCTGCTTTATGGCATGAAATTTCTATTTGCTTATTAAGGGATATAATATTTTTGCTTTAGAAAACAAACATGCATGAGATTAAATGTTATATTTCCTTTAGAACAGTATTTTATTTTACTTATGTTTCAAGAGTGAGCTTGTGACCTTTTTCTATTATTTTTAAAGGCATTATAGTAGGTACTGATGTTGGTAGGCTTGGAACCACTGACATGTTTCTATCAATACTCCATGTCTCTAGCTGAGACTTACAGGTTGAAAAAACCCCCCAAAAAATCTTGTAAATCGATATAAAACTAGTTTTCATACTCAAGTGAAAAATCTCTTATGTCAACTTTAGTTCTTGTCTAAAGCTCAGGGTTTGTGTGAAAGACAGATGACATGTAGGACATTTTACGATTTTTGCGCAAGCACAGCTCAAGACCATATTTTAAAGATCTAAAACAATTTTTTTTAATGAATTAATACCCTATGAAAACAAAACACTTGCTGCCTTTTTTTTTTTGGTAGCATTGTAAACTTAAGCAAACCTACGGTCCAAATCTGCCATATTACTTACTCCCTTTACTACCTAAAAAAGTGTGCAGATAGGTTGTGATATTTTACCTCGGTAGCAAATGTGATAAAAGTTTTCTCCATATCATATATCTTGTAAAAAAAAGCATAATGAGAAGATTGAATTACAGGCCAGTGCATCTTCATTAACCTCAAGAGAGTATGAATACCTCACCGGCCCCATTGTGTAATAAACCTCTCAAGCAGTGAACTTGGTTCAAGGTCAAGGTCTGGCACTGAACTTTTTTGCTAACTGTTCCAAGCACATTTTGGCAACTATTATATTGTGATATTACTGGTGTTAGAAGAACTAGAAATGGAGGGTAGAAGAGTTTAAAGATTAAAAAGGAGGATTTGGGTTCACAATTCATGGATAAATAGTAGGCCACTGTAAGGGAAGTTTGTGACTTTGTATCCTCATTTGATTGATGGTGAAACAAAGTTTCATAAGTATTTTAGAATGACTCCACTCTGAAATCTGCTCAAACATTGGTCTAAGTCAGGGCTAGTACCAGAAAAAACTAAACAAAACTATTTAGGCCCATTTTCAGTAATGGTCCTGCTTGGTGATGTATGTCACCTGGATAGTTTCTGTTCTGGACACGGCACTGATATGTGTGGCTCGACCTTAATAGTAAAGTTTGTGCTCGCATAAACCTTGCTGTTAATTGACAGGGTGATTTACTCGGAAACACAGATTGATCTATCTTTGATTGACTTTTGCTTTAAAAGGTTAGCATTCAAGTAGTGAGCCCGCTACATTTACGAGGTCCAAGTTACTAAAACCTGTAGAAAACAAATATTTATCAAATTATCAGTGAAAAATTAATCTTTTAATAAGTGGCCAAGTGATTGTATTAGAAAGGATAAGCAAAACTACTGGTTGAAGATTGCTGTTAGTATTTTGAGAAATGTTATTTAAACATTCATTTGCAGTCTATGGGTGTACATATGTTCATCTTGATTTAAATAATTTTCATTCATTTATGCAGCAGTGCAAACTTGGGATGCTGCAGTATTTTTTCTGTTCTCTTTCTTAAAGATGTTTGCGAAGCTAGTCAAGGTCATTCTAGTCATTGAGACGGAAAGAGATACCAAATATGACATCATCTGAAAGTTGAAATTCTAGGATGCGGATTGCTAACGACTCCAAGAATAACTCACTCTTACTGTGTGCAAGTCCCTCCTCCTCCTAATGTTCCTCTTCTATCCACCTTGGTTTTTAACAGTTTTATCTTCTAATCTCACTTTGCAAGGCTACTCACCTGCTTGTGATATATTTGCATTTTGTTCCTGAACATTGTGTCTATTTTACTTTTTAAAAAAATCATGTATGTATATGGATTCTTATTAACTCCTAATCTTTACAATATGCCTTTTTTTATGTCAGGTAGTTAAAATAACATTTAATTCAATTATATAAACTTTAAAATTATGTTGATCATAATCTTCAGTTGTTTTGAGGTTATTTAAAAAGGCATGAAATGTAAACGTCATATCTAACACTATCTATAAATGTTTGTTAGTTATTTTTTTTAGTTTCACAACCACAAGGATTTATGAATGGTTATGCTATCATTTTAATATAAAATTAAATTATATCTAAAAGTAATGACTAGGAAGCGAATTCTTAAGAACCAAAAATGTTTAAAATAGTCAGGCAAATGGGCATTAAAATATGCAGAATAGGGACTTAAGAAAGAAAAAAGCACACATTAGGCAATGTAACATTGATTTTACTATCTACTATTATTACCTAGAGCCAATTCACTTTTTTTCCTAAGCACCATGTCTCACTACTTGCTCATACCTACGCCAAACAAGTATGTCACAACTCAATTTCTAAGAAACTGGCCTTTCTCTTTCAACAGAAAATCCATACCTCAAGAAAAAGAAAGAGGCCAAAGTCGAAATAAGTGCATTAAGGTGATTATTCACAAAATAGAAAATATAAGCACTATATAATTATCATATTGCACTCATAATTGCATGAAATTAATATATATTTCAACTTTATCTGTTTTATTATTGAAGAAAAGAAAAGGCAAAGAGGCATGATCTGGTCCCTAATAATGACAAATTCAAACTTCCTGCTCACTGGTTTGTGAAACATATGTTTTGCAGGGATAAATGATCAATTCATGCAATGTTTTGTTTGGTGCACTGTGTCATATTACTGGTTTGGGTTTTCTACATATTTACACTAATCAGGTAGAGAATAGCAAGGTATAATTTATAGGAAATTTACCCCATTTGTGTAGAAAAACATTTTGGAAAAATTACGCTCAGGATACCTGGCCGGGATTCAAACCCTGACCTCCTTGACACTTGCAAACCGGACACTGATGCAAGTACTGTGTTATAATATTTGTTATACATTTATTACTATAAATTTGATTTGCATGATCATAGTTGTAGCGTAAAACATATTTAAACGTATAAATCCTTACCAAGTCAAACTTCTTGCTATGATGAATAACGCAAAGCCATATCTTTAATATAATATTGCAAAGAAAGCTTTAAAAAGACAGTACAATTTTTATTCATTTATGTAACTAATGTTGATTTTTTTACTCCATTCCTTGATGATTCCTAAAATTAGTTTGACTTAATTTTCTCTTGTTTCAACCAGGTGAGTGGCCAAACATCCTGCAGCAGGTTCACCTCCTGTCAAACAAGATAAAGTGCATACAGCAAGTTTAGGTTTCTCTATACCAAAATGTTTATCACTTCTTTCTTTTCCAAGATATTCATTGCCTCCCTCATATTCATTTTCCTTTATTTCCTATACATGGATATGAGTCTCTATTTCCGGATCCAGCACTACCCACTGCGCCACAATGTAGAGAACTTGTCAGGTTTCAACGATGATTTCTTTCCCTCATGTGACATCTCACCCCTCTGTGAAGTGACTGTAAAATCTCTAATGCTGGATCACGCAAATCACTATTTCTTTGGACCCATGGCAATAATAACAGATAGAGTGTTTGGAATACATGACATAGAATATATCACTCCCAACATGATCAGTGCGTTCCACGTTTTTGTGGCGATAGTTTCTGCAAAGTGTATCGCATCTGATTCCTTATTGTCTAGGCGAGCTGGTGTTGGATTATTTGGGCTACGAAGCATGCTTGATGATTTGGATGGCCATGTCGCAAGAGAAAGAAAAAATGAACATCGAGCAAGCTCAGATATTGGGTCTGTTGGATTCTTTGTGGATGGGATGTGCGACGGATTAGGAGCCATAGCATTGCTGATTGGTTGTTTGGTGTTTTTGAAAAATAATCCTCCGCGAAGAGGCTATGCGCAGTTACCGTCAATCTTACCTCAAATTTCAGATGGGACGAAAGACTCTGGGGTGGGTACTCCTTACAAAGGAAAGGTGACATCAAAGAAGTTGATACAAAAATTAGTTTGCCTTGGCGCTCAGATGTTGCTAAGTTCAACAGCTTGGAATCGTTACATAGCTCTATACCAAGACTTGTTGGAACGTCAGAATGTGTCAAACCAACAAGCGACCTGTCAGACGCAGGCATTCAGATCGCTTCTGATGTGGACGGTCGCTTGGCTTTGGCGTCTCTTCAACCCTCACGCAATAATCCATGCCACACTACTTGCCATCTTCTGCGACAAGCTTTGGGAGTTTCTTCGGGCAGTTCAGTATGCAGGTTTCATTGTGCTACTTGGTCTGATCTGTATTTCTGAGATGCACGTCCTGGAAGTTCAAGCCTTCATTCACAAGACGTTGACAAACAGTACTCTGAGCGTCTGATGCCACGTGTAGCCACTTTGCTCAATAAAAATTAAGTCTTTCTACAACTTAATCAGCAGGTGGCTAGGTAGATCATAGACAAATTATACTTTAACATATAAGTAGTATAGTTTGTTCAGTCAATAGTGTACATAAAGAATATATACTATTTGTATTTAATACAGAATAATGTTCCAAAACACCTTCTGTAGGAGCCCTTAATAGTGGTACTTATTTCATAAAATAAATAAATACAAACATAGTAACACTATGTTTAGCTTTTCTAGATAGAATAACAAAATAAAGTCTAAACCACAGCTAACTTCAACTAAAATATTTAGTCAATCACCACAAAATCAAACCAACATGACCTACCAAATTATACCAAATATTGTTTTAGATACTTGTGGCAAATACAAAAGTGTTTTGCATCATGCAACAGTGTTTATAATCTCACTTATGTCTAAAAGTAGCATTAGGGTTTGTGAATTTTTTTTAGCTGAAAAATAGTTATATTTTTAAGACTGACTTTTACACTAATTTAGGTAGGATATTTAGAAAAATATAAATATTGGATACTTTTAAATCTAATGGCAATATAATTATTTTGAAAATTAATTTTAATTTGATTTTTTAATAGGCTATATTAAATATTCCCCATTATAAATTCTCTCTTTAAAAAAATTGTCCATTTCTAATATTACTGATTTTTTTTATCTATAAATCCAAATTATTTGTTAATTTTGGCTTTCTTGTGAATCACTTACTACTTGATATTCTTTTAAGCTCTACAAGGAGAATTAATTTCAAGTAACTGCCTCATCATTTGTTTGGAAAGAGTTTTGGAAACCTCATTGAGCTAATATATTACAAACAAATTTGCTTTTAATGCTTTGTGCTTTAGTACAAATTCTCATAAAAAAAATGTTAATTCAAAAATGAAATTCTTTAATATTAAGTTGTTTTTTTTCATATCTACTCATCAAAATTATACATTTCTAACTAGGTGCATGGTTTTTAAAATTGCTTATGGCATATTTTATATATTCCTTATGGATTTTTTATAGTGAAACACTTAAAAAAAAGCATACTTAATATTTGTTTACAAAATGGAACAACAATCAATTAAGCAATGCACACTACTCTTATTCTGAAATTTAACAATCTTACTTTACTCAATTCTCTATGGTGTAGCTTCTAAAGCAGGGTCATTGTGTGATAATCGATCACAATTACAATGAATATCATATTTGGATTAAGAAAAACTTTTATATTTCTCAATCGAAAAATCGCAAATTCCATTATCTACACATTTAACTTTTTGCTGATATAAGACTCAAGAAATCTGCTATTCAAGTGATAAAGAAATAACACAAAAATACATTATTAATATTTTCAGATGAGGTTTGAACCCCAAACCACTCCACTTCAGCACAGTATTTAAAATACTTCCTGTATGACAAAATATGTATATCATATTCTTTTCAAAATATGATTTCACAATCCAATTCTTTATAAATAAACGACTAGTTAATATCTATATAATAAATCAACACTAAGTACCCCACTCATTTTAGATTAGATGCCCTTGTAAATTTTCATCACACTGTTTGTAAGAATTATGTCAGAACTGTCAAGACTGAAATTATTGTTAAAATAGTCTGAAAATCATGGCATCTCTTAATGTGAAAATATGCTAAATAAATAATTACTTTGGTCAAAATAGTTTTCAAATGTTATTTTTAGAACAGGTTTACAATGTGGTAAAATATTTTGGGATGTCGATTTTTTATTTTTATCTTTCATTTCTGTATATCCTTATTTAATTATCTAATCTTTTTTGCTTTTTACAGTAAAAAAAGTGCCAAATAACCTAAATATGTTTCTTAAGTCGTTTATTTTAGATATATATTTATATATCATATTCATTTTTTTCACTGAACAAACTATACTTAAAATATGTTGAAATTTAAAAAATATGTGAATTAGTCTCATAAACTATTAAATTGGGCCTAATTGATCTTCTTACAAAAAAGTTATATCGTTGATTTTGATGAAAACATATTTTTGGATATTCCTTTATGGAAGTCTATGATTCATATATTTTATGTATTAGTGTGCAGTAAAACTGCATTTGAATTGAATAATACAATACTGTTATCAAACAATTCTCAATGTTGACTTAAAAATATCATTTATGCTACTTATGTTTTGTTTAACTTTTATTTATACATGTTCTATTTATCAAAAAACTTTAAATGCTTTTGTACAATGATAAAAAAAAAATACTCAAGGAAAATGCTAGCGCTCAATCCAATAGTTGGATTCATCCGTTGGGATTTCAGGGTAAATTTACTAGCATTTGACACTTTATGCTGAAAAGAAAGTGCTGCCAACCATTCTTTGCCTGTAGGTATTGAGAAGCATCAATGGTGCCTTTAATTAAGATAAACAACGTTCCTTGCCTTCAAAGAAATATTGTACTCTTATATTGGTAGTAGTGATGGGTCAGTTCTAATATGTTACAGTTTCCAATGTTGGTTCTCTTAGTTGTACTCTCGATTCCTGATTCTATTCTCTACTTAATCCCACAAACCAATCTAAAACCATTTCCTATCCATTGTTTTTTTTGTCTTTCTTCTTATAAGCTGTATTAAAAGGTGCATTTAATATATATATACTGAAAACTATCGCCTATTTATATGGTAACTATATTTATTTTACTATATGTCAGACTTAATGAGAACTTAAAAAAAACACTTATATAACTAATAGTTAAGGAAATGAGAATTGTATTTTTAGGAACCTAAATTGAGGGTTTTGGTTTTTAAGTGAAGAACCAAGGCATTGAAAACTTGAACTGAGCCACCTTTAAATGGTATTAAGGAGATGGAAGCTTTTGGTGAGGATTGATAATATTAAATAATATAAATCATATTCTTATTTATAATTTTCCATCTTCTAGTCATATTTGCCAGTCAAATTATATATTTTGTTCTAATCTCTTGTACTCTATTTTATTTGAATAGATTTAGATTTTACATAAGAAGTGTAAACTAATGTAAATTAGAATTGGTAAGGTGTACCAAAGAAGCTTTTTTTTTTCCCTGGTTTAATTGTGTTGTATTCTTGCCTTGTTAATTAGAAAGCGAAATTTCATGACTAAATACTAGTTAGCATATTATTTCAAGGCCAAATAAACACGAATAGTTATTATGAAGTAATGGGAAGTGGATTATTGTATTGCATAAAATATTTAATAGTTGCTTACCATTTTTTAAAGACGATGTTCTGTTTTGATATTTAACAAAAGCCAAGTGTTTTAGTCGATCTTGATTAGTTATTATTCAAATGTGATTAAATCTCTTTATTCATTGTTCAGTTTCCACACTTATTTTGAACAGACTGACACCCATTCATGTGTGAGTAAAGCTCAACTTTGAAAAAACTTCTTAATGAGATCATGACTTATAGCAGAAGGCTGAATACTAGTTTGGTAACAAACCTATAGGCCTCTGTGGTACTATTGACTTTGGTATAACAATTAGGATTCCTAACAGAACACTTTTCCCTGTTATTTTATTGTAGTTTTATGACATTTATAATAATAAATTCAGAAAAAGGCTCCAGGTTTTCACAAATGTACCTGATGACTGTCTAAATCTTTATGGCCGACTTAGGCCAACTCTTATATCCTAACCATCTTCCAAACTGCCAACCACCATAATTACCGACCATTTAATAAATAAAAGAAAACATGATTTATTCCTTTGCCAAAACAAGATAAATTTTATTTATCAAGTAATCTCCATATTTAATGTTAATTTTACACATTTAAGTTTATTTTTAATTTGTGTATTAGGTGTTATTTAGATACAAACTATTAACATTTACACGATATTTGCTAAAACTGCTTTTTTTTTTCATATTAAATATATGTTACACTACAAATGAGTCTTAATTTTTCAAGATAGTTTTGTATTTAAAGCCCTCTTGACCTGTACCTAAGAATTACAAAATGTAGATAACTACCAATATGTATATTCTGTGTGATAAATCCTCCACTTGGAAGCCACAGTCAGGTGTGTATTACTTTTAAGTTCTAACAAACCAATCTGTTAACTTTTTGGGCCTCCAACAGTAATTTTTTTGATATCTGCTTACAAACTTGTGAAACTGTCCTTTCGAGTACTTAACACCACTTATAACTCTACCAGAACTATTCCTACACGCAAAACTTTGGTTACCATAACTAAAATCTCCACACAATACTTTGTTTCAAAATCAGAGAAAAAAAACCACTTAACAATTCATTTATAATATTGTTGTAACTTATGATACATGGATGAAGGTACAGGAGATATGGATAGAAACACATGAAAGAGAACAAACAGAATACGTTTTTTACAATGAAAAGAAGAACACAGTTCACACTTTACATTGCTGCCTTTTGAAGAAAATCGATCGCTACCGCCCAATCCCTCGGCCTAGGTTTCATTCTGCTTTAATGTTTCTTTTATATTAAAAAAAACCTAAACCAAAATACAATTTAATTTTATACCATGTGCAAGTCTATGGAAACATTATATTTAATTGAAATGGCTAATAAATACCCCATCGATGAGCATGAGGAAGAAGACTTCAGGTAGTTTAGTTTATCCGAAGTGTGAATCCTAGCATAATGTTAGTTTTTTTTTTCTCATTGGTTTCACCACTTTTCCTTCATGCGAAAGCTGGTACATATACTATAAATTATATCTTACTCATTCTTAACCCATTAGTGTAATCAGATATTAATATCTTGACCGGGTAGGAGACAACACAATAAAATAATAACTATCATATATTCAATTCTGGTGTTAATGAGGCCACTTAGAAAATGCACAGACAGAACATGTTTTGCTATTTATTGACAAGGCTGGTTCTAATACAACTATTTTTGAGTTTAGATATTAAATATACTATATTTTTAAAAGCTTTAATAAAAATCAATCATACTTACAAAAATAAAGGGTAAAATATTACTTTTAATTACATACTTATTTGAACAAATTTTGTACATGATAGGTTAATTATTATATAATATTTAAGTGTTGAAAAGTTTCTAAGTCATTTTTGTTGGTGTTATTGATGTTGTATATTTTTATCATAGAACGTGTAAAAAAAAGTTGCCATTTATTTAACCCAATTAAACTTTTTTTCTTAAAAATAAAACTGTTGTATATAATGTAACTTACAGTACGCCAATAGATGTGACAAATGTTTTTATACACTTTTATTTGTTTGTTTTCAAGGCTTTCGATTTTCAAACTGTGCCTATGGTAAAAAAAAAAAATGTAGCACACCAATATTAGTAGAGTTAATACTAGTTTTATATGTTTGTGATATGTGGTATTTGAATTTGAAACTAGAATATATTGTCTAGAATTTTTGTACTTTGATGATTAATGGAAAGGTTTGAGTTTGATTTTTGTGATAGTTTTCTCTTTGCAATCCACTAGCCAAAACTTAACTCTTGAATTTACTAGTGATAGCATCATTTCCAGAATTTAGTTGGTTTAGTTTCCATTACCAATTCTACTATTTCTTTTTCGTGTTCTGATGACGGTTATATAATATTTATGTTCCCTGTTTCGGTCTTGGTTCTAGTTTTGAAATTCCATCTAGTCATACAAATCAATCTAAATCCATTTGTTCCTCCCATTATATGTAAAGGTGATACAACTAAATATTAACTACTCATCTGCAAATCATCTATTTTTAAACGAAATAAAATATACTTTAATACTATTGCCACTGTTATATATTTAACTACATTAATTTCATTGTTTTAATGTCTCCATCTTAGAACATAACTGACCCATTCTTCTGTTTTTACCTATTTGTACCCATCATCATTAATTATTTCCAGCCTGGTGCTAGGTCAGTTTAGTAAAAGGCCTCCATTTTTCTTCTCCCTCCACCATTCTTCTCCCTTTAATCATACATTATTCTCCTCTCCCTTGCATTATTTATGCTCTCTGCTCCTCTCATCTTTTCATTGGTCTCCCTTGCGTTCTTTTTCCTAAATACATCATTTCCATCATTCTTTTTGGTATCTGCTTCTTTACCATCCTCATTATATGCTTATACCATCTCAAGTCTTGTGTCTTCTACTATCTCATGTACTCCTGTACCCCCACTGTTCCCTGGATATCTTCAATCCTAACTTCATTCCCATGGCCTATACTTTTCTAATCTCTCTTACATTCACTGTCCCATATATCTGCTGCATATGGTTCTAGGACACAAACAAGTAAGAAAGTAAAAAAGACACTCAACCTTACGGAGGTTTTGCTGCACTCCTTTTGCCAGCTCGGGTCCTTCAACACTGGGCTTCGCTAGTGTCACTGATGGGTGATGATTTGACTAACCACAGCGATCCTAGTGTTGAAAGACTCAAGCTGGCAAAAGGAGGTTGGGTATCTGTGTATATTATTTTTCTGTGTCCTGGGAGTACAAATTACACTTTACACAGCACTTCCTTACACTTGGAGGGCACTTCTCTTCTTCATAGCAGGTCTCTTACACACCTATAGAAAAACTCTCCCTACCGCCCTCTTCCTATTAGACCCCTCATTTCAATCACGTTTCCAAGATATTTTACCCATGTCTACTATTTTCACATTTTATTCATATTTTTCTATGAAGTGATTTATTTGGTCTCTGTGTGTTTGATGAAATCCATAACTTTAATAACTTATAAATAATTATTTTTTTAAATTTGCTCAAGCAAGCGACTTTAAAAAACTGCCAAAGTGAGAACTTTCTATCATTTATAATGCTTATTTCATACACTAGCAGTATGGCTTACACTCTTCGACATTTATTGACATGTGGGGGAAGAAAGGAAATCTTTGATAATAAAGAGTGAGCAAATAGGAAAAGGAAATACAAGAAGTGATAGGATTGAGGATAATATTAACTAGAGACAGAGCTAGTGAGAGGTTTGAGGATAATATTAACTAGAGACAGAGCTAGTGAGAGGATTGAGGATAATATTAACTAGAGACAGAGCTAGTGAGAGGATTGAGTATAATATTAACTAGAGACAGAGCTAGTGAGAGGATTGAGGATAATATTAACTAGAGACAGAGCTAGTGAGAGGATTGAGGATAATATTAACTAGACAGAGCTAAAGTATTAATGATAATGATTGGGGACAGACAAATACAGGAGGATAGCAGTTGAGAGATCAGAAAATAGCAGAAGAAAAATCTTATGCTTGTTTTTCCTCTTGTGCAGTTCCTTGTTAGACCCTATGGCTATACTGAATCTTGCTAATGCATTTTGACAATCTTACACCTAAAACTTGGTGGGCCTTGTTTATTTGACCTTATTAGTATAGTGAGTTCTACTTTTATTATTTTTTATGATTAGACTAACCTTTTATACTCAAGAGTAATGTGCAATCCAATCCCCTTAAGTTAGTTCACATGTCATTTTCTATCAAACTATATTTATAAATAACTTTATAATAAAATCTTGGGGGTATGCATGTATTTTTTTAAACTGTTTACCAAAGAAAACATTTGAATAAACAATGTAATAAATTGAATGATTGTGTCCATTTTTTTCAGAGGAATAATTGATTTTTAGTTGGATATCGAGATGAATTTTGTGAAATTTTGCAAACACATTTTTATCTAAAAAATTCCTGTCAAAAATAATATATTCCCAATATTTACTTTCCCGATTAAGACCAGCTAAATTTAAATTTATGTATTCATTTGACAAAGGTAAACCCAAACACAATGGATTGGTATAAAATTATTTCTTAAAAAGTGTCCTTGAAAGTAAATAACTTCTATTTGTTTGTATTCATGTATTATGAGTGTAAACCTTGTTCACCATTAATTGACTACATTTAAAAATAAATCAGATAATTGGTTGATATGATAAAATAATTTTTTAGCTTTTTTTGTGTGTTTATGGAAAACTCACCGTTTACAGCCCTCTCGGGGCTTATCTAAGCTTGCGGATAGCCCAACATTAACAGGCACGTTATGACACTAGTCGGCAGACATGTAATATAAGTCATACTTGTCATTAATCTTAATATTATTGTTAGTCTTCCGTCTAATAATTTCTTCCAAGTCTTCAAAGTTCTCATATTTCTTCCCATAGTTCAGGATCTTATTGATATCGGTGATTTCAATGTTTTCAATAATTATTTTCTTTTACATTATCAGTGTTTTACTTCTTTTAAACAGTTTACCCTCAGGTCAATTTGATAACGGTGTATTTTAGCAAGCAATTTAATCTAAATCAAATTTTACTTGATTTTTAAACTAAGGGTCAGTGTAGCCATTTGGAACTTTTCATCTTTAGTCATAAACGGCCTTGCGCTTAGGTAATCCTCTATGCTGTTTCTGTTTTCTACTTTATAGATCTTGTAAATTGAGAACAATTTTTGCCATATTATTTTCACTACACTGATAACAATATTACATACATTGTTTATAACTGTTTTAATAAAATAAAAATTATTTTTCTATATCATTGATCTGGTCTTTATAGTTAGATTGTATTAAGAAGAACCTTATCTGACAGTACAAATTCTAATTTCTTGCATTATTAAACTAGAGTTGTTACTTTTGACATTTGTTAAATATAGTGACATTTTACTAATGTGAGCTACACTAGATGTATTTCTAAGTTCTGGAAGGTGTGTTCTCCATTGATCTAACTATAGAGCAAAGATTGATGATTTAAATTGATGTAATTAGCTGTCAACAATAATTTTTTATAGAACTTAAAATATATAATTTATAGGATTTAAAAAAAATTGATTTGCTAAACACTTTGATTATCTATAACTATGTACAGCAAATAATAATTATTTTAAGGCTTTTTTAAAAATCTTTTTTGTCAACTAATTTAATATATTCTCCTAGAAATTGATATATTCTGGTTTTCCAAAACCTCTGTGTTGTTGATATTAGTTTTTTATATTATTATTATATTTTAGTTTGATTACTGCCTATTAACAGCTTAAACTTAAGAAAATACAACGCTGTTCATCTAGTAAGAAGATGTAAAAACACCACCTTTCTAAGTTTTGAACCCTTAAACAATTTGGGCAGTGAAATTCTTAGGGTGAAGTGTGTGAAGTTCGAATTTTAATTTATGTACACTTTGTTTAGCCTGAAATGTTGCAAGCTTATTTTTGCTATGGTACAGCTTGTACGGTGGGGCAATAATTAAGTCTGTCAAGTTAAGACTGAAAGCTTTCACTGTAAATTAGTCCTCTGCCCACCTTTCAGGAAAGAGTTCTGCTTTACCAGTGGTTCCCAATTTGGTGCTATTTCACCCATCGAGCCATTGGTATGTATCTGTAATTGAGCAACAGGTTCATTAAACATAGTTGTACACACCTGGAAAAATCAGATAATATGGCTTGACAGGTAAAAGTCAGGGTAATTTTAAAATTCACGGGAACTCATAGATATTTTTCAATAATACTTTGGATACAAATTATAAGAACACAACTCAGTGTAAACTCTAGCTTTTTATGAACATACTGGTATTTTTTTGTTTTTTCTTTAAAACTTTGGTAAACCATGGTATTTCAAAACACACTGTTTAAACATGTATTATATTTTTTCTACCACATACTCCTAAGTTTTGTTTTAGTAAAGGGGTGTATCACATTACTAGATGAATGTCTTAACAAATGTCGACAATAGTACCGACATTCATGAGGAGGAATATCATATTCTACCCTAACAGCTATGAATAAATAAATAAACTGGCTGATGTAACACAGTGCCAAACATCAGACTGCTTTAAAAATGTAAATTAGCTTTATTTTGAAAGTTAAGATTTAGATAAGTTGATATGGAATATTATAAAATCTATTTACAAATAAAGCATTTAATAAAGTGATTCGGTGACCTGGTGGTCTAGGGGTAAGGTGTCAGACTTCTATGCTGGCGGCCGGGGTTCAATCCCAGGTCCCGGCAAAGATTTATCTGATTACCAAACCCTTCCTTCACCTCTGACAAGACATCTTGTGAATGTGAGGAATGCCAGGTCTCCACCGTGGTTCGGATTCCACGTTAAACTGTAGGTCCTTCATTTCATCTCACGATCACCCTACCATTACACATTAGCATAAGTGCGTATAACCCGAACGGGTAGTAAGACGCGGTGCTAATAGTAATAATAATAATAAAGTGATTGATGTATCAAGTTAAATTGATAAATACTAAAATGTACAATTTCAATACAATTTTTTTTATAAAGAAATATAGTGTATGATATGAACAATTATATAAAATTACAATGCATGATCAACTAAAATATAATGCTCAAATGAGTTGATGAATAGTCTTAAAACATAAGTTGACACATTAAAATATTAATACAAAAATATAATATAACATGATATGAACATTGTTCTAAAATCCAAACTCGTGTTTTAAATTAAATAATAAAAATTAGGTTAACATCTGCCAAACTGATTTAGAAAATTGAATAAAGTATTTATGTAATGTAGAATGATCTAAGTCTTATCTATGTAAGGGTCCCGTTACTCCCTTTTTGCCATCCAGCACTGGAAAAAGTCTGTATCAATGGGACACAAACATAGATAAGACTTAGATCATTCTAGTTTACATAAATTCAATTTTCTAAATCAATTTAGCAGATGTTAACTTAATTTTTATTCTTTAATTTCAAACACAAGTCTGGACTTAAGAACATTGCTTATATCACGTTATATTGTATATTATATTTTTGTATTAATATATTAATGTGTCAACTTATGTTTTAAGACATTTATCAACTCGTTTGAGCATTAAATTTTAGTTGATGATGCATTGTATTTTTATATAATTGTTCATAATTATTATACATTATATTTCTTCAAATTGTACATTTTAGTACTTATCAGCTTCAATTAATAAATCAACCACTTTATTAAATACTTGGTTTGTAAATTAATTTTATAATTTTCTAGATCAACTTCTTTAAGTCTTAACTTTCATTATAATCACCCCTTACGTTTAACTATTTTTTTATAATGTTTTCTAAAGTTGTAACTTTATATATCTGGAATGAACGCTGATTGGAGTGTGTAAGGAAATATATTACAATTTTTAGGTCAATCGAATGAAATTTGTGCATCGTTAACAACTTATAAGTAAATAAACTTGTTTTGTTTTATTCTCTTAAGTCATGCTACTTTACCGAAGACCAATTAATATCTTTATAAAGGCTAGTAATATTTTTTTTTTGTGATCATTTTTATGTTGTTGTGCGGTGTGAAAATGATACAGCCATTTGAACACTGGAGTAAAGTGTGAGTCTATTTAAACACATGTATGTATAGTATGATTTTATTAGGAAGAACAATAGAAGTTAGTTACTAAAGTTATCAAAACAATTTTAATAGATTCATACATCAAGTTATGTTATCTGCAGCTGTTACTTTTTATAGATATTACCAATACCTATAAAATAACACTAATAATATGGTAAAATGTTATCAATGTTGACCACAATAAAATATAATTGAATTTTCTCGACTGTTCTTCCAACGAAAATCCGGGTATATGTAAGAGCGAAGATTTTTTTAAACTTGTGTTTACATATGTTTTTGGTGAATTGTTCTTTCCCAAATCAATTTTTAAATTAATGCATTGGTTTGAAACTCTTTTAAAGTATTTTAAAATACATACTGGTTAATTCAATTCAACTTAAAATGAGCTAGTGTGATATATTTTAAAAATGTATCTTGGTCATGAATTCAAACCTGGGCAGCTCATTTGGTAGAGCAGTGGCATTCTTAGCCAATTATCTAGGCTCCCTGCTGAGATTTATCTTACTGAATAATTAAACTTGATTGATTTGTATTAGATATTATAAATGTGGAAAATTTCAACACAGCCTCTATTAAAATATTGTATTTTATTTCAATGATTATTTTATCAAATTAGAAATGATAAATAGCTTGATGTAAATGTTTAAAACGTAATATTTTGAATTGAAAAAATGCGTGAAAAATATTAATCTTATATAATATGTGTGAGTTGGACCTGATGTTATAAAAATTGATTTTTGATAATCAAAATATATGAAAAAAACATGCTTAACAATTATTTTACTATAACTGACATTTAAAAATTTACTATATATTATTAAATGTTTGCTATTTTGTGTAAGGTAGTGTTTTTGAAGTGTACATTTTTTTCTTAGTCTTACATTTAATCATAACTGAATGTTATTTTTGTTATTTAAAACAATGCTTATATTACAAATACTTGTAACAAGGAAAACAAGCTTGTTTGTCTTAGCATGCCAAGTTGTTTGCGAAAAACATACTTCAAAGTTTGTATACTGTGATTTGAAAGGTACTTGATTTTCACTTACCTCTATTTTTCAATAAAGATTTATTTTGGCCATTATTAAAAAAATGTATTGTCTAAAGTTTGAAGTGAAATTTGTTTGAATTATGTTTAACTTCAACGGGAGTGATTTGATAATGCTAATTATGTACCTTACTATTTTATGTACATTTAATATTCTTGCTTTATTATTATTATTATTAACTAACATGAAGTTGAATATTATATTTTATTTATTAATATCTATTTCACAGGCATTGTGTCTTCATTTCTATTTAGTTTTGTTTATCACTTTACGGCTTCACGCTTAATGTTCGAGAAGAATGTGGTTTCTGATGTCTTGTAAAATCTAATAATTGATTCTTTTAAGTGAACAATTTACTAATATTATGTTTTTTGGCATCTAAAAGTGCCATTATTATTAAAAACTACGATTTCTCTTTTCAATTGTTTAGATCCTTGATGAATACATGACAATGCTGTTACCAGCCTCCCCTTTTCATTAATATTTTTCTTGACAATGAAGACATTTTAATTTTTATTTAAATCCTTCTATCCTCTGAATATTTATATGGCCCGAAATTACAAATAAACCAGTATAGAGAAAGTGTAACTAAAACATTTTAGCATCTTACTACCGGTTCGGGCTATACGCTTATCTAATAATTACGCTAGTAGTTTTTAGGGATGAGGAAGGCTAAATTTAGAGGAAGTGTACCCACCTCTGTGTGGAGGGAGAGCGAAAAATGATTTTGGAAAAACCAACTTCATAACACCCAACTAAGATTTGAACCTTGATCTCCCTGTCATCAACAGTCTAGTCTTGTGCGAGATTAGCACCTTGAACTATCCAGCCACCAAAGTGGCTAGCTAATGTTAAGAAAATGGAATAATATCATTTTTAGTGTACTTTTTAACAGCCTTGGTTATGAAATAGGGACTTAAGCTGTGCAAGGAGTATGAAGAGGAGTATGAAGGTCTATTTGCTTATCGAGTAAGTGCAACCCAAACTAAATTGAGACAAAAGTATCACAACCATTTGGTTACAACTGGGGCTAGCAGGTTTAATTTGGACTAGTGGGAGATCTTTTGTAATAACTAATGGTGTGGGTGAGAACAGAAATGAAAGTACATTACCCACTTAGGTGGCTGAAGCGTCAAAGTTGTCACCATCACAATATACTAGACTGTTGGGGACAAGATCAGGGTTTCAATCCTGGTCGGGTGTACAGAGGGTTGTATTTCCTAAATGGTTTTACACTCTGCCTCCACACGATTGCTGGTGTACCGTCTATCCCTAATAAATTAGCATAATTAGCATGGGCAGTAAGACATGATGCAGAAAAATAAAATAGCACATTTGTTAGGAAAACTGCTTAAGACTTATGTTATAATAATCTGGACCATGACAAAATTTGGGACCATCTAATATTTATTGTTTGTGTAGAGCACAATTTAGAGGTATTTATAAAACAAGCTTTATTATTATGTGGAAACTTAACTGCAGTTTTGGTGTTGTAGCTAAAATTACAAATAGAGATTCTGAGACTACCACCATTTAACTAGTTTAACAATTGATTGAAATTATCTTTGATCACATTTCATGGGAATTAATTCGAATATAGTTAGAAAATGACTATTCTTAGGGGTTTTAACTACAGGGGTAATTTTTCAACTATATTTGAATAGTATAGAAGTACTACGGATACTTTATTTGACCTCATCAACTTTCTAAAGATTATTCTAATCCAACTTTCAAAGGGGGTCAATCTTCTATAGTCTGGTTTGCTAAAGAGGTTGGGTTTTAATTCATGAAAGAGTATAGGCTTACTGAGGGTTTTACCCCTCCGCCGTAAATGGTTCCCCACTCCTCTCTCATGCATCTGTGGGTATACTTACTAAAAATCTATTAGTATAAATATATAAATAGCCTTACAGTTTGTAATAAATGTAGCTTTGGGGAATAAAGCTCTAATTAAACTATTTTAACTTGTGTATGTGCCAACTCGCCAATAATAAAAATAAGTGGGGCTAAGGGCTAGGTCTAGTTTATATGCCCCTCTACTTAGCTAAGGTTGTTTTCTTAAGGGTAATATTTTTTCTCTCTGAATATTAAACTACGTATAAGTAACTCACACATAATTTAATTTTCATAATATTTATATTACCCGCTTCAGTGTCTGCGGCGGGGTCTAATGCGCTATTCTTGTAGTAGGCCTGCTAGAATACCGATGATGTGGAGATCGAGGTTCGAATCTCAATTGGGTGTACTGAGGGTGGGTTTTACAAAATGGTTTATACACACTCTTCACGCAAATATGGGTACACTTCCTTAAATAAAACCTTCCTAATCCCAAAAATAATTAGTACTTCAGTGTATAAACTCAAACAGGTAGTAAGACGCGGTGCAAAAAATAACTATTCTATTTTATTAGTTTTCTTAGATCCATGAATTGAAACGCATCTCTTATCTTTGTATGATTTTAAAATGCTTTGAATTGTGAATGTGAGGAATGCCAGGTCTCCACCGTGGTTCGGATTCCACGTTAAACTGTAGGTCCTTCATTTCATCTCGCAATCACCCTACCACTACACATTAGCGTAAGTGCGTATAACCCGAACGGGTAGTAAGACTCGGTGCTAATAATAATAATAATAATAATAATAAAATGCTTTGAAGCATTTTCAAATATTTCTTAAAAAGTACTAAACATGCCTTTTGAGTATTCTCATATTCTTAAATTCATAAAATGAATTTCTTCTAGAATCAAGATGAGATTTATTGGGATGTCAAAAACTAACATTAGTCTCCTTCCAACTTAATTTTGATTAGTCAAATGTTCCTACAATTCTTTATTCTTGTAAGATGTTAAACTATGTACCTATGTTAAACTTTTCCCCAGATGTCTATTATGTGTCAATACTTAAAACTTTATTACTAATGTGGAGAGGTTTTTTTTGTTATTTTCAACAATTACACTGTTTAAAAACTAATATTTGCTTGTTAAATTGTATTTATTAACATTGTATATTGAATATTACAAAATATAAAATATCTTGGCGTTTTTTTTCTCTATTTACAATAACTCCCATATAGTTTTTTTTCTTCTTCTTGTAACCTCAGAGAGAAAGTATTGTGATTGTCAAAAAAGAATCAAACTCGAGATTTTGATAAATGTTGACATTTCATGACCCCCTGAATTCAAAATGTGGTTTTTGCAATGCTATCTGTCTCTATTTACCTCAAGGTAGAGCCGAAATTATTTTACCAATTGAGATAAAACTTGGTATCTGGAGTTTTCATAATGGCTCTCAAATATTTTTTCCAGGCCTGAATGTGATGGACTTTCTCATATTTCCAATTCTAACCTGGAATTTTCTTTGCCTCCCCCCACCCACCCCCATCCATACATAATCACGCCGTGCTCTTACAGGGTAGGCAAGAAACTGAATATAGTAGCTAAAATTTTAACTTCATACTTAATTCATCCTCACTAACTTTCTCCACATGTTCCCATCCTTGTATATTTCCTTTACTTCAACAACATTCATACATCCATACACTGAGTCATACATGCTCTTTTATTCTTAATGTGTCTCTCTTTCACACATTCGTCTTCAACATTTAGCCACATTTTACATGGCCAACCCCTTAATTTGGATCCACACACACTACCTTCATATTTGCTTCATTCAATCCATAATCATCCTTGAAACATGCCCAAACCAACATAAAATGATTCTTTCTCATTGACTTAATGAATTCTTTTCCAAAACACACTCCCAGCACCCACTCATTACTCACTGTCCATACAAGTTTTTCCACATATATTTCTAAGATATCTCTCACCATTCGCATTTACCTTGCTCTTGTGTTTGACTGACAAACTCATGCTTCACATCCATAAAACAATCTTGATGTAAACACACTTATATACTGCTATCTTTGACTCTTGATACTACTTAATTCCTTACAACAGTCCACATACATCCAACTACTCTCCAAGATGTATTCACCTGTCTGTTAATTTCACCATCTATCCTTTCACTTTTACAGAAAATTCTGCCCAGATATGCAAGATCATTCACTTGTTCTAACAGTTCTCCATTTATACTAAGTTGACAATCATTTCCTGATCTGTCTGTTGCCACACTGAACGATTTAATGTATTCTGCAAGTCACTTTCCATCTCGGCCATTAATACGGCATCATCTGCATATAACAACATTCACATTGTACAATTGTACGCCAACCACATCCTCACAAGCATCCCTTATACACTTATCCATGAAACATTAACCATGGAGACATAACACAATCTCTTATAAGACCCTGTTCAATGTCAAAACTAAACTGATTGATTAAAGGGCATTTTTTTAATTGACTGTTCCACTTATAACCGATTACAGATGACTCAATCTAGTGCCAAGAACTTAATATTTATGTAAACATGATTATCTTAAACATCTAATTAATTAACCAACCAAGCAAAGAGAGATCCTGTTTTAACTTTACTACTTGGCATTTTTTCTGTTGGTCTGTCTACATCTTTGCTCTGCGATAACTGTTAAATTTTAAAGCTGGCCACTAAAACTATATATGCCTGTTTGTTCTGAAATAATTGCCAAATAAGACAAATTTTAACAAAATTTGTTATTCCACTTTACTATAGCCTAAAAGATAGGCTCATTGTGAAATCCATTAATGGGTAAAGGGGCTTTTAGACAATGCCCTTTTTTTCATGCAACATTTATATGAGCAGACACATGCTTCTTATATTCCATTCATGGTAGGAATTACTCTCTGAAAGGTCTTTTTTCCTACCAATATCCTACTATATAATAGATTTATGGTAGGGAAAAAGGCCTTTCAGAAGTCAATTCCTACGGTGAATGGAATATACTGTACTTCTTGCAGCATGTCAATTGTATCTTGCCTCATGCAACTTGACCTATTTTTACTTGTAATGCTACTGTTTTGAACCCCTCTTATATATTTAAAAAGTCATGGATGAACCGTGTATAAAAGATTCTTTTAATTCTTCATCCATGGGGAGTCACGTGCTTTTCAGAAGTAATTTAAATATATTGCCCCATAAAACTTATTTTTATTTCAAAGATCAACTTCATTGTATTTATAGAGAACATGTGGCATGCTGGCTCCCTCCACCCAATAGGAAACTAGCCTTCACAAGATCAGGTGACCAGGAGTGTTTCCTCTAGTTAGTTTTGACACTGGTGACAAGGAGTCCAAGAGGCAAGGAGTAGGTCATATATATATATATAAATAAAACACTTGTGCGTATGAATCCATAGCAATAACACAGTTCAATTTATCACGCGCCTCATTAAAATAGTGCCGGTAATATATTAATTAGCAGTAACACAGGTCGATTCAACACGCGGCTCGTTAAAACCATGCTGGTAATATATTAAGCAGCAATAACATACATCTATTTAGCACACAGTACTCAGAATGCAGAACATGTAATATCACACAAAAACAATCCATAATTTAACATAAACTGTATCATTTTATATCTTATCTTTAGGGCCGAAGGTGTAATCATTCAAATAAATCATGTGCAACATCAAAAATCTTGCTCATTTTATAACAAGTATCATAATATAATCAGATCACATCACTGTGTACAAGTGCGCAGTCAGGCACGCATAAGTCGTCATAAAACCCAGATATTATAAATAGTGCTCAATCACAAGGTAATATCACAATATTAAACAATATTTTAATTGGTGCCCATCACGTTCCATATCTTCATAATTGGCGCTGTATCGTGGGTCAAATATCACACACAAAATCTCAATCATATAATTTTTCATCTCTTTCACCATGTCAGTGCGCTTGGAGATGTTGTAATAAGAATTACTTGTTGACATTACTGCAGCTTTAGTCATTTCACGGCATAACCTACACTAGTGACTACACAGTACCACATCTCGCTGTTTAATGCGATTTTTATAGTCGGTCTGTGAGGACCACCGCAACGATGGTTGACTGATGGTCATTGATGAATTCAATTATATTTTTGGCATTCCACTTCGAAAAACACAACAACATTAAAACTTTAACAGAAAACACAAGAACACAATGACACCACCTCTTACATTTCTCAAGTGACTGTGGGGCAAGATTGTTTCAATGTGCTCCCTAAATATTTGGGGAGCACTTGTGCCTACTTTTGAATAGAGACACAACTACATTTGGGGACGCATGCTTTGACATGCATATCATTTGTGCTTATTTACATAAATAAAAACATAGTCCAAATGCCCTTTAAGACTGCTTCCTTTCAAAGTAAACAAAATATGCATAATTGTAATGTATTGGTTTGGATTAATCTAAATTATGTAAAAAAGTCATGGATGAAGGTAGTTTTTCTTTAAAGTAATATAGGTAGAGTATCCTTTTAAGATTCATTCATGAAGAAACACGCGCTTCCCATAAACAATGTGAAAAGGATGTCACCCCTAAAATATATTTTTTATACCATCTTTCCTGGTAAAAGAGCTACTGCGTTGTTTCTTGTTAAAGGGAACAGCTTCATAGTATTTTACCAATAAGAAGCTAGCCTTCACAAAACCTGTCGCCAGGACTCTTTCTACTAGTTAGATTTTACACTGTTGAAAAGGGGAGAGAAAGGCAAGGGGTATGTTATATATAAACCATTGTGCATATGTTTAATGATCTCCGGGACCAAACATCCACACTGAGATCACGCTCACGCACAAGTCGTTCAAACACAGCATAATATAAATCACATCAATATCACAAGTGTGCAGTGATATAAAACATTTAATTGAAATATATACAAGTAATTTACAAGTGTAATTTAAATAAACTGTGTGAAATAACAGCCATCAACATTTCTCTTTCTTTAATTATATTAATATACCGATTTAATTAGTGCTCGAACACGAAGCTATAGACAGCTGATTAAGCGGTATCTTTTCCATACAGTGATGATAGGCGCTCGATCACGGAGCTTTAGACAACCTATAAAACATCACAGCATTATATCAGGGAATTTATCTGCAGTGTTTCAATCGACGCCCAATGCGGGGGGATTGATCACATAGTACTACGATTGACGCCCAAAGAGAGGCGGGATGAATCCGTATTATTACAAATTTTTCAATCTGGTTATCTGTTTCAATATAGTGATTATTCAATAGGTTTTTCGTTTAGTAGCTCATCTCAAGTGATTTGAATTTAAAACACTCAGCAATTAATAAGAGTATGTAGGTGATATGTTTTTTTTTTCAAGTTTTTTTTAATATATATTGCAAGGCTGACATTATAAGTCACTAACCATGGTTATTCTCTACGAATACCATGCACTACGAATGTTATTAATTTGTTTTCTGTCTAACTTTATTACCAAGGAAAATATCAATTTAGAATTCAAGTAAAAATTTAGCATACATTTTAACTTGGAATCCAAAGAAAAATCTTAAGGCTAATAACAATAAGAACCAGTGGCATGTGGTCATTTCTTGACAAAGGTAAGCAATGAGGCTACAATAGGGAGGATGGACCCTAGTATAATTAGAAGCTCACACTGGTCTTTTTGTTTTTAGTATATTTAAGATCAAATAGCCGAAGCTATTATTTATGCTTTTAGTGAGGATTACTCCATATAGATATATTCTGAAAAATTACACCTGACACGGCAATTGAAGCCAGTACCTTTGGCTTAGTACACCAATGCCCTAACCACTGAGCTATCCAAGAATTGTCCAGAGTCATTCTTCGCTCATATTTTAAGGCAGTCTCTATGATGGCAGCAATAAGTCAACTACCGGTTTGAAGGTGGCTGCGTTATTTGATAGCTTGTGATATTAATAAAATCACACATTTGTAGCCAACGATTTCCGCACGTCCATCATAGACTCTGCCTTAAAATATGAGTGAAAATGGTCAATTTCGATTGCCGAAATTTTCTCTTGGGTTGTAGTCTGCAAATGAGTATGACCTTTCCCTGCCTTATAGTTTTGAATCCAGAGTTATTCTACACACCTTTATCATTAGTAAATAGTAAAATCAACTATATAATTTTCTGCCAACCCAACATACCAGTACTTATTATACACTTTCATAAAATTAATTAATTGAAATATCAAAGTTTTTTCATAGGCTGGCTGAAGATCAAGTGGGTCTGCCTGTTTCAATTATTTTATTTTTCTTGTAAAAAAACTGGGATGAAAAACTATGATTCAAAATATGACTTATGAATACACAGCACCTTCCACTGCTACACTTATTGACGCACTCGTCATTCTACTACTGTACACAAAGAAACAACCACTTCACCTGGAAGATCAAACACACATCAAAATATTGTAAAATAAAATTAAATTCACTTTAAATTGGGGATAAATATGTTATTTTGTAATAGAGTGCCCATAATTATATCTAGAAACAAATATTGGTTAAAACAAACTAGAAAATAAGATTTTGACAGTATTATACATACGATTATATATCAATCATGATGGTAAACTCGTGTGCTAATACTCGCCCAGGAATACGGTGCTTCCCTTTCCCCAATGAGGGCCGGACAGACCCGGAAACAAACGATTGGTGGAATAAAGAGTGAGCGAGACCAGCTGGCTGGCCGGCCAGTCAGAGAAAGAATGGCTTACCCCGAAAGAAGAGCTGCGACCTCAACTCATTATACTTGTTAAAGAGATTTCTTTTATAATAATAAATAGTTTTAACTTAATTTTCCTCTTATTTTCTTGGCTCCCTCTATAATTTTAGGGAAGCATCTCTTCCCTTGCTTCCATGGAATAAACACCACTGATAAGAATATTAAGAGAATGATATCTACTGTTCACAGAACTACCAGTTGGAAATTTCTAATGACAACCACTGGGAATGAACCCAGAGCTTTCTGTATCTCACAACAATGTTAAGTGACTGGGCTTAGTTGATGAAGTGTGATGGTCTGTCAAGAGGTGGTAATTTATTATGTATGTGTTATTTAACAAACATTTATATCCAGCTACAAACTTAGGTACTAAACCTAGAACATTATTCACAACACTAAGCATAATCTTTAATGCAAACAAAATTATAGAATTTTACCTGAGTAAATATTACGAAGTTTTACACAAGTATTAAGAAGGAAGAAAAGGAAATGCAAGCTAAGGTAAATATTTTAGCAGTTTTCAAAGCAAAACTCTATTTTGGTTAAAACAAAATTGCTTCAGAAAATACTTAAAGTTCAAGTTATGTTACACGTTTCATGAACATGATGGAATTTTGAATGTGGCTTTTTTTTTTAAATCTCTATTTAAAATGTTTCTGTTCAAATGATACACTGACTATGACAAATATTACAAGAAATGTTGAGAATATTATGTGTAGAAAATTAAACTAAGCTTATCTACAGAAGCAATATTTTACTTAGCTTACCCATTTTTTTTTTTTTGTAGATGACAAATTCTGGACCTTAACTTGCATTCCATTCTATCCCAGTCTAAACTATCGATATGCAAAATTTTCTTTAGTTTAATCAACTGCTTTGTTTGGACCCTGTAATTGGTTAAAATCGCCATTAAGGCAGCCCAAGAGCCTATTTTCATGTGGTATTTAAAGAGTGCTACTTAGCGTTACACTATTTTAAATGGTGATCCTTCCACACATCTGCACTGCATATAGTTGTCTGTCTTCTCAACTTGCCAGGTGTTATATCTTAACAGTGTGGCTGATGTACAGTCATATTCAAATATAGAGGAAACATCTTGACAGTATAGAAGTTATTAAAACACTTTTCATTTATTTATTTGTTAAGACTTTAAGTTTCAGCTTTCACTTTTAATAAATTAGATAAAATTCTGTGAAATTATACTAGGTATATAGTAAAATGTAAGCAATGTTTAATGTAGAAAAATGTATTTAAGTTTTTTAAAAGGTCCTCTATACTAGAATCATACTATAGATACACTGATTTCAATGGATGACCTGAAATACACATTGCTATTTCATAAGCAAACCACATATTGGTTTGCCGAATTAATCATTGCATGTTTTTAGTATTTAATAACGTCGGGTCACAACATTTTGAGAACTTGTGGAGAGTTGAATAGTGGTAGATTTCTTTTTCATATCGTGGGTAGAGTTTGGTGTATAATGTATAACAATGTTCTAATAAATCCATTACCAGTGATGCCATGTATTTTTAAATATTCTCTCATTTAATAATGCAAGTGTGACTACTTCTTTGTCAAAGTCTCTTGTTGAAATTGACCCTTACACTCTGGCCCACTAGGGTCTACTGCCGATTATGGCTGGCACTACAGATTTTGCTGTCCCTTTCTGTTTCAATTTTACAATCTTTAATCCCTATTTCCCCACTTGGATTCACACTCAAAAGCAATAGAAAATAATTTTATTTTCATGCTGCAAGCCTGCTCATTTAGATGATTATTTAGATGATTCTCAATATATATAATAAGTATAATATAAGACAAAATAAAATGAATTTGAAAGAAAATGCACCAATATCTCCCTGGAGAGGACAGATAACTAATCAAATAAATCAATACTATAACCATTTTTGATTTAATCCTGTGGTTCCAGGTAAGAATGTTTAGTTAAAACCGCTACATCAACCTTTCAGAGTTTTGGGATATTAGCTATTTGCAAAAAACTCTTTTACCGACCATTTCCAAGCAAATTCTCATGAACAACAGAACACATGTCATATACAGAGTTTTTGCATTAAATATCATGTGGGTTAGTTATCGCGCTCTACATGTTATATAATTTAGTGGAGCAATAACATATAAAAGCGGTTAGTGGTAGGGGTTGCTGAAAGAGGTACCCACTTTGGTGCCTTCATTCTGTTGTGGTAAAATTATTAATACCAACTGATCTCTTTTTATGTGACTAAAATCAAGATTGTTTCCACTTGGCATCATCAACTTTATTCAAAAGTGCCTCTTTATTTTCCTCACCCACGCCTACTATTACCACCTTCAATTGGATGAGCCCCTACTAATATAAGTTTCAAAACGATTAGCTGACTACAGGGCAGTAGTGAAAATGTACTAGCTAACAGGTAGTTAACTCTCCACTCAAATTTTAGTATTTGTAATGTCATTGAATTTAAGCTGGAATTATGTCGAAAATGTGAATCACTATCAAAGTCTTCTTCACATTCAGAGTCTAATTCTTCTGAGCCATCTTTATTTTTATCATTCCATAATATATATTGTCCATTGAGCCATCAAAGCGTTGGTCGAAAAAGAACTGCAATTGTAAGATGCCATCGATTCCAAGATGGACCTAATTTTTAGAGACGTTTAATTGTCTCTTAGATTCAAAGAAATACATAATAACTGCAAAATGCAGTGGATGTAGTTTTATTGGAGGAGCAATAGGGGATAATGAGGTGGCACCAATAATATTTTCACCAGATACCCTGATACAACACTGTCATTTAGTTACACCATTCTCAACTATGTTTTTCATATCTTATTACTCATCTGGGTTATACGCCATTAGAGACTTTAATTTATCAAACAGACATTAATACACGCTCACATTTAGACCAAACTCTTTGAGAATATAATGGGTTGTTTTATTTTTAAATATGTTTTTATTTTAATCAATATTCTTTAATGTCTGTAAAAACTAAACTTGTTTTAAAGTGATTGTGTTTCCATTTAATTAATCTTTAAAATATTATTAGCCGCTTCAGTAACAGCTTGGTCTAAAGGTCTATTCTCGCAATAGACTAGACTACTGATGATGGGAAGATCATGGTATGAACTCAGTTGGGTGTTTCGAGGTTTTTTTTCCTAAATAGTTACACACTTGCTTTTCCCAAAGAAAAGTGTTTTGCATGTAATATAAACACATACATTTATTGGTGCATCAGAATGTTTTTATTGTGAATTCTAAATTATACTTATCTTGCGTGTTCCTTTTCCACATTCACTTTATCTTTTTGTCCTACCTGGATTTGAATCTATTATCTCACAGAGAAAACACATTTCCGTATCAAATATAGTGATGCTTGAAGCCTCAATTGAGTTTTAACCATGTGTTTCTACCTCGACAGTATCTTCTGGAGGCAGGCTGGTGTGATGACGGAAAGGTGGTCGGCGTCACAGAGCCCCGGAGGGTGGCTGCCACGACACTTGCCGCTAGGGTGGCTACGGAGAAAGGTACCCCATTAGGACATGTCGTCGGATACAGTATCAGGTTTGATGACTGTTCAGACCCTCAACATACAAAGATAAAGGTTAGTAAAACTCTTGCCAGGCCTGGTGACTTTGGTGGGATACTTAATTAGAGATAGACCATATTTTCTAAACCAACAAGCAAACTTTTTTTCCCCCCAATCTATATTCAGTGACCTGGCGGTCTAGGGGTAAAGTGTCAGACTTCTATGCTGGCGGCCGGGGTTCAATCCTCGGTCCCGGCAAAGATTTATCTGATTACCAAACCCTTCCTTCACCTCTGACAAGACATCTTGTGAATGTGAGGAATGCCAGGCCTCCACTGTGGTTCGGATTCCACGTTAAACTGTAGGTCCCTCATTTCATCTCACAGTCACCCTACCATTTCACATTAGTGTAAGTGCGTATAACTCGAACGGGTAGTAAGACGTGGTGCTGCTAATAATAATAATAATAATAATAATATATTAAGTGCTGACCTATCTTTCACTAGGGTTATTAAGGTGTTCATGTTTAAATCTGTCAATATCAGGCTGTTTAAAAGTGAGTATGAGTTCACATTCGACCCCCTCTGTGGTCTATTGGTCGAAGTTCAGTTCCTGGCTACATATCTAGAGGTCCTAGGTTTGATTCTTAATACTTCTATAATTTTTTTTATAAAGTAGTTACTCTGGGGAATGGGGTCAAACTCAACCCCGTGAGGACAAATGAGGAGCTACTTGAATAAATAAGACGCATCTCTGGTGTAGAAAATTGAAATTAATAGCTGGAATGTTTGTTGTGCTGACCACATGACACGCTATATCCACTAATATTGGCACTATCATCGCCAATGGTGGCGGCCGCTCACTTTGTCGGTATAGCTCGCTTGCAGGCTCATGCCATGGAGTTTTTTTTAATGTTTTCACAATGGTCAACAGATCTAAGATTCTATCAGTGGGATATACTTTGGATAAACTTGTCCTGCGCTGCATACCCATAGTTAAATATTTAAAGTAATAATATGAGAAACGATAGTTGTTCATTTTACATCCATGTGTTTTGAATTCTTCCAAGTGCATTTGCCTTCTTAGCTTATAAGCCTCAATAGCTGTTGTTAGAAAATTACAATTTAAGCTGAGGAACTTGTTTAGTGTGAATAGGGTGACGAGACACACTCTTTTTCTCGCACCCCCAAAAATTGGCCAATTAACTGAGGGTTTTATAGCTTAAGACCTGCTAACAGCAAGCCAAGCATAGTGCAAACTATAAAAAATGAATATAAAAAATAACATTATATTTATAGAATGATATATAATAGTTGTAAAACAATAGATATCTCTAGAACCTTTAAATTAAAACCCATTTAAAATAAATATTGTCTTTTTCTTCTGGGTTTTAAGCATATACAAAAACATGTTTTTGGAAACAAATTTAACACCTTCTTAGAATAATCAGTGGCCTGCCTTGACTGTGGTAAGCACTATGACTAGACAGTACGGTACCATTTAATGGGTAATATCAAAATGAAGAGTTTCCTAGGTTTTGGCTGTTCTTTTAGTTTTTTCTAAGTTAAATAGTTTTGCTTCTCAAAATGTTGATGGCTAGGTTATTGTGAGTTTAAAATGTTAAAGGCTACTTTTTTTTTTTAATCCTACAAGACTTGATTTATTTCGAGTTTATTTAGCAAATAAAGTAAACATTTTTTCTTTTCAGATATTTTATTTTTAACAAAAGACAAGTGTTCATCACTTAGCAATGCAGCAATGAAGTTTTATAAGGAGACATTCTTAATATTATTTGACTAAATATATTCTCAGCTTATCTTTTTAAATATATTATTAAGCAAAGATTCTCAAAGTGTGAAGTTAAAGGGTTGATAACTACTATTCTACAGACACAATGTTCAAATATTTCCCAAGGGAGAACCTACAGATTCTTCTTTTAATCACTGGTGGTTGAGTCTCTTTGCCCCCTTCCACAATCCTCCTGAAACTATTCAAGTACTGCAGACCTATTATTATTTTCAGAATATGCCACTGGATTCTAGAAAACATGGTTTATGTTTTGGTGCCAGTGTACTGGATATTAGAAACTCAAAATATTTCATCCAAATAAACAGAAAGATGAAAGGTAATTTTTGAGGATGTAAACCATCATTCGCTTAGGTAGGACACAATTCATTGGCCGCATGGTCTAACGCGCTACTCTCACA
This sequence comes from Timema shepardi, assembly GCA_902151425.1. Taxonomy (NCBI): domain Eukaryota; kingdom Metazoa; phylum Arthropoda; class Insecta; order Phasmatodea; family Timematidae; genus Timema; species Timema shepardi. The sequence goes on along the minus strand of CABFVX010000045.1, from coordinate 33,309 downwards.
GTTGGTTTTTTCCTAAATTGTTTCCCACTCACCCTCCATGCAAATGTGAACACACTTCTTCTAAATCTAGCCTACTTAATCCTTAAACCCACTAGTTAGTACATAAGTGTATAGCCCGAATGGGAGTGAGACGGGGTGCTAAAATTTAGATTAATAAAAACCTTAGCTAGGGGATGAGAAACCACATTGAGTAAAATATCCTTAATTTCACCAAATTGGCAATCGAACATTTTTTTTTCTTATACAAGTTGAATGCTTTAGGATATATCTGTTCCGGCCAGTCTCATCCATACTAAGGGCTTAGATTATATAAATTTCAAAGCAGCCCCGAGTTTGGGTGCTCCTAGGCCCTAAGCACTTTTATTTAAAAAAATTGGTACAAAAGACATAAAAGTTTATTCATTGTTAATCTTTTGACTGGGAATCAATGTCAATTAAAATTGCTAAAGTTTCCCACACATTTGATTTGTTGCTAGTCACTAAGCAATGAAGAGAGTGAAGCATTTATTTCTTGATTCATAATGCTGTATATGCATACGTAGAGTATTTGTAAATAGTGAATAATTCTGTAACATTTTAATGCCTTTTAAATATAGACTGGTGAGATACATTTTCGTATGTTGTTCACATAATTTAATGTGTTGACTGAGATTGTCCTAACTTAAAATGTTGTATGGATATATGCGAGCTGAAAACACAAGATTTGTTATGTCAAAAGGAAAAATAAAAGGCTTTAAGTAAAATTTAAAAAAAGTTCATTCCTGAGCTATATCAATCTTCCACAGGAGTCCAACAGTACTATCATTTGTCAACCAGAAGATTTCATTACACCTAATTTCATTGCTGAGGGAACTGCATGCTTACTATTGAGCAACAGCGTTGTCATTCTTTTGTTTTCCGTGATCAGTCTTCCTTCGAATATATATCAAATTTGGCAATGCTGGGCTGTCATTGTTGTCAGTACTTGGTGCTTCTTCCTCCAACACAGTCGTAAAGTTACAGTAGTCTGAGTCTCGTGTTCCTAATAGTCAGCTCAAAAACATTGACTAAATAAACACTAATATTTTATAAGTACTCTGTGTAGAATAATATGTGTTATTGATCACGTTAAGATTTGTTGTGTATCTGTATGTGTTGGTGGCGTGTTTTGTATTTTTACCGTAAGGTTGTGGAACTATAGTTGTATGTGCATATTAATATATTTATTTGAATAATAGTGTATTGTTAACAATTAAGATATAACAAACATTATGGAATCTCCGGCTTGTTACAAACAATTACATTCCAAGAGGAAAATATTAAGTAGTAAAGAAAGGGCAATGGTGTTAAGAGTCTACACCTATTTTCGTAAAGACGGAACTTGTTCAGTAACTCAAGCGGCAATGGCAACTGCAGAAGCTACAGGTGTGTCTTATAAGTTAGTAATCTCTATTAAACAAGAATTCAAAACTAAGGGAAAGTTATTGACACCAATCAAAAGAAATAACTCTACTCAAATGAAGCGTTTGGATAAATATGATAGTTTTACTCAAGCAGCAATTCGCAGAAAGGTACATTCACTTTACCGTAACAATGAATTACCTACCCTAAAGAAAATTAAAGCTTTAATTGATACTGATAGCGACCTTCCTAATTTTTCATTCACGACACTTCAGAGGTTTCTTATAGATATTGGCTTTAAATTCATTCGACGGAAGCGTAACTCTTTGCTTCTAGACAGAGATGATATTATTGCGTGGCGACATCGCTACTTAAGAGCTATTAAGAAGCACAGAGAGAGCAACAGGAATATTGTTTTCACAGACGAAACCTGGTGCAATTCCGGACACACAACTTCAAAATCGTGGATGGACACAACAATTGCATCATCCTCACAAGCAAGGCGAGAAGGCCTAACTACAGGAAATAAGCTTCCCTCTGGAAAGGGCGGGCGCGTCATTCTCGTCCACGCAGGTAATGAAAATGGTTTTATACCAGGTGCAGAGCTTATTTTTCATGGGAAAAAAGATGATGACTATCACGATGAAATGGATGGAAAAATGTATGAAAAATATTTCAGAGAGAAGCTGCTTCCAAATATACCATCAAACAGTGTCATAGTTCTAGACAATGCATCCATTCATTCTACGATCAAAGAGAGCATTCCAACCAAGAGTAGTACCAAGATTATTATTCAATCCTGGCTCACCAGTAAAGGTATTTCTTGGGAAGAAACCATGAATAAGATGGAGCTTGTAGAGATTTTGGACAAAGTACGAGGCAATTATGAGCGTAAATATATTATTGACGAGATCGCTAAAAGTGCTGGACATGAAGTTCTACGACTGCCACCTTATCACTGTGAGCTTAATCCCATCGAAGGAATTTGGAGTCAAATTAAAATATTTGTTGCTCAAGAAAACAATACATTTAAACTTAATGATGTTCATCGCCTACTAGAAGAAGGAGTGAGAAATATCACAAAAGAACACTGGCGAAATCATGTTCATCATGTAATGGAAGTTGAAGCAACAATGTGGGACGTAGACGGGCTTATAGAAAAACTGCATGACAGTGTCGTGATAAATTTGAAGGACAGCTCCTCTAGCTCTGAAGATGATGATAGTGATGCTGATCTAGGAGTGGTACCGTTACCTGATTAAGAACAAGTAAGAATGTAATTTATAGCATTTATTATAAAATGCATGTTGTAATATATTTGTTTGTATATTAATTATGAGGAAAAAAGCTTTATACATAAAATATTTTAAGCATAATTACGGAGGGAATAGAGAAACGTTAATAAACTTCAATCTTGAAAAAATTACGATTGTTGAAAGAGTTAATGTTTCTAGAAAAGGCTGTACACCGATAGGAAATGCTTTTGCCTGTCAATTGAACCCCCCAACCACCCTATGCCGCATTGTTTACAATGAGGGATTTCCAAGTAAACCCTCCCCCCTCACATTCCAACAACCGAAAGCTAGAAAATTTGGCAACCGGTAACAGAGAGAGAGAGCGAAGATAAATCTTTTCTCCATAAGACATGCAGTTCCCTCAGCTATGAAATTAGGTGTAGTGGCATTCATAAGCATAACTTTATGGATGAAGGAACCATGTCCAAAGTATACTCTAATTAATTTTTTGGCATTCTACAATTTCTTTACACATTATTTGTAGTTTGATGTTACAGTACTGCAAGATCATCGAAAAGATATTAGAATGAGATTTGTGTAACACTGTTTGATATTTCAGAATGTGATAGCAGAAATTAACAGTGGTTCATGAAACAAAAGTTCCAAGTAAAAAAAATAATCCAAATAGCATTTAGGTGGCATTCATGACAGTCATTTAAGAAAATATTCTGAAAAACATTGATAACATAAATATACCACTCAATAACCTGGAATTGAGTTGTGCGCATTTGCAAAACTCTGGATTTTGGTTGATGTTTGAAATGAAAACAAATATAAGAGATTTTGAAAAATGGCAGAAAAAACTTAGCTTAAAATTCTAATTACTTACAATGAAAACGCTGAACATGGAAAAGAAAGTTACTGTTTGACAAAACACATATGGAAATGGTACAAAAAAATAGGTGCAAAAATGAATTCATATTCATATTAATGACAAAGATACATACACCATGTTACTTGATACCTTCAGTTTTATTGCAGACAAATCTTTATCTAAAGATGAAGTTCAATGCAAAGACAAATAGTTCATGATAATGTATTCATCAGACTTAGAAGAAGACTTTTTTGATGAGTTTGTGAAGATTTCTGCATTGTACAGAAATAATAAAATCACAAATAAAAGCTAAACTTGTTACAAATTTTTAAAAAATGCATACGGATTTGATGATTCATTTTTCAATAGTTGGCTTAAATGCAGAAAAAATATAATTTTATAAAGATAAGTAAGTAAATCAATAACTATATGCAATCAACCATTCGCCAGGATCACCTATCATCGTTGGCTTTTATGTGCATTTAAAATGATATGATTTGTAAAATGAACTCTTAGAACATTTTCAAAGAATGCACTTTCAGCTGCAATGAGAAACCAATGAAATAAACTTTATTTTAAGAAATGTTATATGTAGCCTTATCATCTTGCAAAATAAAATAAAAAATTATTATAATCATATTACCTATTTTTTTATGTCCCATTTTTTTTCTTTTATTTTTCAATAAAGATTTTCCAGTTCATTTAAAAAAAAATCTACCTTTGTGGGCTCTAAAAATTCGTAGAGCCTAAACACTGTGTTTACAGCGCATGATGTGAAATAGGGCCATGCTTCAAAGTTTAACTCAAATAATTATTTGTAATTTGAATGAATAGCGATTAAAATTACTTTTTTTTTTTGCAGAAGAGAACCTTTATTGTATTTACGTGCTAGATTTTGTTTTCTAGTATATGACGGAAGGCATTCTGCTGAGAGAAATGATGGCCGACCCATTCTTGAGAAACTACTGTGTCGTCCTATTGGATGAGGTTCACGAGAGAACCCTATACACGGATATTGTTATGGGTCTGCTCAAGAAGATACTCAGAGTTAGTGGACTGTTGCATTGTTGGCAATTATTAAACTTTTTGCAATCTATCAATTTCCATTACTATAAAACTATTTAGCCATTGGGCCACCTCATTTTCAAACAAAAACTTATTTCTTGCATAGGTATGTTCAACACGTTTTATTTGGGTTTTTATCCCCTCTTCATTGAAAACATTATTTTTTGACTAAGGACTAACCACAATTTTGACATTAAAAAGATATATTAGCCTTCGCTAAGGGAATGTATATGTGTTTTGCTATAAAAAATCACTTATTCCTATGTGACCTGTGAAAATCACACTCATTTTACTCCTTTAGTTATCTTTCAGAAGCAATCACTATACTTCTGATTCTTCATCTGTACATCATTCCCTAATCCTTCTGTAGGAGGAGATTCCATTTTTATAAACACTTTTTTTTTTTGACAGCTTGAATTATTAAATTCTTACTCTCCCTGGGTCTAAAATAATTTCACACACTGTATTATTTATCATGAAAGTGGTAAAAAAGAAGCTTTGAGAATTTAGATTGCAAAAATTTAAGGAATATTGGTCAGTCTCACTTTACACAATCATACATGACACCAGTAAGCCAGAGTTCATCAGCTGGTGTCCTAAGAACAAAAAATATATAAAAAACAACAAATATTATCCAAGTCAATTGGTATATTTATAAAAAAATTAAAATAAATCAAGAAACATTCAATCTGTTTATTTTAAATGTTTGTTTAGAAAAGGAAGAATTTAAAGTTGATCGTATCATCTGCAACTGTAGATGCTGAGCAGTTGAGGGATTTCTTCAATCTAAACAATGGCAAAGATTCAGCTTTAGACACGGCAACTATCCTAAGTGTTGAGGGCAGGTTGTATCCAGTTGATGTCTTTTATGTGAAAGGTTACTATTTATTTTCGCAAATTATATACAATGCTTGAGTTTTAAAACCAAAAGTTTTCTATATTTAAGAATTTTTCCATATGATTTAAAAACTTTATTTATAGCAATTAAAAGTCAAAGTTTTTCCTGGTTCTTTTATTAACATAAATAAAAACTTAGATGTTTCTCAAATTTATTTTAAAAATAACACAACTTACATACTCAAAAAGAGAAATTAAATATTATAATTCTGGTCAAATTTTATGTTCTAAGCTACTTAGATAAATTTAAATTACATAAGTACATATTAAAATAATTTTTATTATTTTTTCTTTTCTTTGAAATCAATGTTTATAGTCAAATTTAAAACAAACACTCCGTTTATTTAATCTAAAACTAGCCTACCTACTATAAAAATGAGTATTTTTATTACAGAACCAGTTCCAGACTATGTAAAAGCTGTGGTAGACACTGTTCTAAAGATTGACACCAACGAACCCGCGGGAGATGTTCTTGCCTTCCTAACAGGTCAAGAAGAGGTGGATAGAGCTGTAACTTTGCTAAGGGAACATAGTGCCCATAGAAAGGACAGCTCCCGTGAGTACAGTACAAAACATGTTTAGAAGATAATACATAGAAGATTTTCTATCTGTTCGGCTATTCACTCTCACATTTTCCAAGTAACTTGGACCAGCTTTGTCATGATTGTCAGATTGGCTTCACTGATCCTCATTAAGTCTATTATACTATGAAATTTAATTATTGTAGCATGTCATTTGTATCATATGACATCTTCCATAAAAACAATTAAAACAAGACAACAAGTACTAATCTATTCCAATAAGATGTGGCAGGTGGTGACTCACTCTGAATTGATGTTGCCAGGAAACGCCCAAGCGTCGAGGAACATTGCCCCGGCGGACCATTTCAGCATCGCGAGCATTTTCATATCTTGATCAAAGGGCATACGCCAAAGAAAAGAAAGATCATTGTCTCTGCTCGCCACACCTTCTGACAGCGCTAGTGAGAAAGTGGAGCTATTTTGCAACTGTCCCCCCACCTCTCCCTTTCCCCTTCTCCATTTAGATCTCCTAATGTAGTCCATTTTCTGGGGCAGTTCTGTCGCTATATAACAAATTCCCTGTGACTCACATTTTTGTATTCCATTGTATTTATTCACTTGCCACATCTTATTGGAATAGATTAGTACTTGTTATCTTGTTTTAATTGCCTTTATGGAATTTTAATTGTAGCTGTTATATTATATAAATGACATGCTACATTATATACTCATAAATTGAGAAATGTCAGCTAGATATGAGAATCGAACCCGAGATAGATTCTTGTATCCAGGTGTCATTTTTCAATTTAATAATATTGTACCTAATGCAATTATATCCGTAACCTAAATATCATTTCAATTTTCTAAGCTTTGCTATTCATGTACATTTAATTTGTACAAGAGTTAGTTTTCTTCCAAAAATGTTTGGCCATTTGGAACAAATAAATAAATTTATTTAAATCTTATCTTTTGACCTGGTTGTATTTCTTTCATAAACTCAGATCAAGGAATTGGGTGCTCTAAACCAGTAATATCAGAGTTTTGTTCCAAAAGAGACATAGATAGAAGATTATTTTTATTATTTTTTTATTTTTTAGTGATACATTTTAAACAAGGATATTATTGAATTGGTTAAAAGAGACAATATTTAAATAAAGAAAGACAAACTACAGCAGCATATGCTTAGGGGGAAGGATGGAAAACCACTTAAAAAATATCACCTTTGCCAATTGGTCAATTTTTTGGGTTCGATAGGATTTATCTCCTCTGACACAAACTTATGTACACAAAAAAACTCTTATAAAAATGTTAAAATACTAATCATTTGAATAAACTTTGACCTTATGCATGAAAAAGGTAAACAATAATCAAACTTTATTTTCATACAAAAAATAAAATCATTTTAATTTTCTTGTGTGTGTGATTCTCAAGTATATAATTTAGTTTGACGGTGAATGGTCTAAATTTTGTCATCATAATCATCATCATCCGACATCTGCGGGTCGTCTGGCACATCCTTTTACATTCCTGTTGATCTCTTCAATCCTCTCCCTCAGTGTCTCCAGTCCACTCCTATAGCTTCTATATCCTTCTGCGCTTGGTCCAGCCATCTGGTCCATGATCTTTCAATAGATCCTCTACCTATTTCTTTGTTCTGTAAGGCTTTCTTAGGCATTCTATTCTCCATTCTCATCACAAGATTTTACCACAATAATCTTTTCCCCTTCAGTGTCTCTTCTAATGATATAACTTTTAAACCATCCCTAATTATTTCATTCCATATCCTGTTTCTTCTTGTTACATTATCATTGGCGCTCAGGAACTTCATCTCTGCTACTTGCAATCTACTTAAAAATCTTTTTGTCTATGTCCAGGTTTCAGAGCTATACGTCAATATTGGATGATATTATGCCTTATATAACTAAGTTTTGACCTCTTTTCCTGTATTCTATTGCCAGATTATCTGCTTAACCACATGGTAGAATTGTCCACTCTGCCATATCCTTTGTCCTATTTCCTCTTGAATCTTATCGTTTGCGGTAACCATACCTCCTAGATAGCAGAAATCTTCCACCTTTTTGAGTTCCTTTTCATTGATTGTTACTAAATTTTGTATATAATTTTTTATTTAGTTACTCATTTAATATGTTCTTACTAACATCTTGACAGAGAAAAATAGTATCAGAACGGCCTTTAAAAGGTATTTTACCAGATAAAAACATTGAAAATAACTAGGCTTGTAAACAATTCTTAACGCAGCAGTTAAGTATTAAATCAGGGCACCTCGATCAAAGTCCGGTGACAAACTAACCAAAGAGCAATCTGCACAAAATCTATGATTTTAGTTTTAAAGAAATATTACTTTTATCTCAGAAAAGCTGCTGATTCTTCCGATGTATGGATCCTTACCGAGCTCTGAGCAGCTCAAAGTGTTCCGTTTCACTCCTCGAGGATTACGCAAAGTTGTGATAGCTACCAACATAGCGGAGACTTCAATCACCATCCCAGGAATAGTGTATGGTGAGTTTTAGTTGGACAGTTTTACATTCTTTACTGTTTAAATATATCTATATAAGAAAAACCTCTTTTCGCTTTATAAAGTAATTGTATTATATTTGGAAGAAGATACAGGAAATGTGGATAGGAATATATAAAAGGATTGAAGACAATATGGCTTTTACAATGAAAAGAAGATCACAGTTCACATTGCTGCCATTGGAAAAAGAGGTAATGATTGCCTCTTCAAGAAAGATATCTAGTTCAAAGGATTGGGTGGTAACAATTTTTCCATTTATATTCAAGGTTGCTATGCACTTAGAAAACCGGGATAGTAGGATGTCTCTGAAAAAAGAATCAAGAAAAACGCAAAATTTAATAAAACACTAATTTTTAAATATTTTTAATACTCAATCTCAATATTTATGTACAGTAGGTCTTCGCATAAAAAAAATGAATTGAAGAACCAAGAACGCTGGTTGAAATACATGCCATACCTCCTTCCCCTACCAACATTAGGTTACGTCTGACCATATGGGCTTATATTTCCCCATTGAGGTCAAATAATTCTGTAACAAACACATTAACACGACTTCACATAAGTCACTTTTATGAAAAATAAAATTTAATTCCTCTATACTAGTGTTCTGCAAAGTTTTTAAGTTCATTTTACACAAAAAAGCTTAACAATTTATGCAGCACACCTTTTTTGGGGGGAAGGGGTGGGGGTGGGGGTACGCTGCGCAGTAGCAGAGAGTGGGTCAATCCACCGGTTGTGCAGTAAATCAAAACTAAGAAAGTATACACTAATATTTTCTTGAAGTGGTTTCAAAAGTTCCAAAATTAAAGGTTGAAATTATTTTTCTCTACCAACTTCTTTTAATATTTGGAAACATTTCATTTGAACCATTACTAATTTTGATAAACTGTAACTCTAACTTAACACACAAGCTTTTGAATTTATCATATGTATTTAAAATATTAGTAAGTATGAGACCCGTCTCGGTGGCGTAGTTAGCTAACGCGCTTGTCGTGTTGAGCTCGACCGCCAAGGACAGGGAGATCGAGGTTCGAATCTTGGTCGGGTGAACTGGAGTTTTTTTTCCTAAATGGTTTTCCACTCTCCCTCCACGCAAATGCGGGTTCACGTCCTCTAATTCAACCTTCCCAATCCATTAGAGTAATTAGTACTTAAAGCGTAAAACCCGAACGGGTAGTAAGATGCAGTGCTAAATATTATTATTAAAATTAAGTACGAGTAAGTAATAAATGCAGATGACATAATGGCTTCCACTCGCACCAATTAAATTTGTGTTCTTACTTAAGAACGATGAACTGTGGTTGCATGACACACCTAATTTGCTTTTGCAGTATATAGTTAGAGGTATACTGTTTACAGAACACTACTATATACTATTCTCTAAATTGTTTGGAAAAATTAAAATCTCTTCTAAAAAACTAGAAAAAACAGTGAATTTGATATCAAAAAATATTAACAACCCTGTTATTCTTTAAATATTGTTCATACGATACCCATCTTTTTTGTCATAATTGCTATTGAGATTATGATTTATTTGATATGCTTTATATTAATGACATTTACCTAATTAGTTTGCACCAAGATAAAATAAAAATAAAAATGCTTTATATTTTTCTAATAATGCTGTTTTAAAAAATAAAAAATAAATAAAAATATAATTTTAATTTGATAGTCAAAAAAACATTGTGGCTTAGACAGAAAAAACCTGGTAAAGCCAGGGAATTATGTTTGTTAGTTAAACAGGGAAATGTCAAGGAATCTAATAAAAAATAAAGAAAAGTCAAGGAATTTATATACTTAACTATTTTCTGCATCTAAACATCGAAACAAAAGTGAAAGATATAAATATATACATTATATAATATTCCAAGCAAACAGCACTCCTCCTTGGTCTACAAACTGTTCTAATAAGATTTAAACTCCCCGTAGATGATAGGAGTACATTTGTAAAAAATGTATGCAATTATTTGGGGTGTGTAAATTAGGCAGTTTTGACCTCTAGTTTGAGTTTGAATGAAAACATCAACTATTATTTGAGTTTGAGTAATATGGAATGATAGTTGTTCTACAAATTTATCAACTTGAACCTCTATAATAAATCTGAAGATAGACACAAACAATATATCATTTTTAAGAATGGTTTTTATTTAATTGAGATTTTTAACTAAATTCAGTATTGTTGCATAGGTATGTATATAAAAGCTCCTTTTTTCTCTCTTATATATATATACACAAAGGTTGGATGAAAAGTAATGCACAGACGCTCATAGCTTGCAAATGAAAAGAGATAGTCTAAAGAAACAAATATGGCATAAAAGTATATTTTATTTGCTACAAAAAACTTACATTTATTTTTCCACATAGCCACCATTTACAGATACACATTTCTCCCAAGGGTGAACCAGTTTTCTCATCCCGTCAATGAGGAATGAGGGTGGTATTTCCAAACCAATTGGATTAATATTGTTGAAATTTTAAATTTCATTGTTTAGACAAAATGTTTGAGTCAAGTTCTGACTCATATTCGAAGATTAAAGCAGTACTTGAACATATACTTAATAATCTGATAGTTAAAGATCTAGAGCCATGATAAAAACTATTAGATGTGGAATAAGATGATTTTTAATGCCATGTCTACTACCTGTTTGGGCTATGTGCGCATGTACTAATTATGCTAATATGTTTGGGATAAGGAAAGTTGAACTAAGAGGAAGTGTACTTGCATTTGTATGGAGGGAGAGAGGAAAATCATGTAGGAAAAGCTCCCCTAAGTACACCCGACAGAGATTTGAACCTCGATTTCCCAGTCATAGGCAGTCCAATATCTTATGAGAGTGATGCCTAAGACTATTCAACCACTGAAGTGGGTTGATAATATTAATATGTTCAATATAACATTCAATTTGCAGACATTTATATTCATAAAATCTATAAATAACAATGAAAAGATCCATATCGTATTGAAATAGACTATAGAGTGAAAATTCTTTGTATTTAGTAAAATTATAGAATATTAGGAAAATGGTAGAGCACAAATAAAAGTAAAAACACTAACACATATTTACACAACCTTCGATATTTTGATGCTATTATAGCTTCTTCCTCAGGAAGTAGTAGTAATTAAACTAATTAGTCTAATAGACAAAAGTGGACAGCTAACCAAACCCTTAGGGGTCATCATGGCGGAGTTCCCGATAATACCTCTGTACTCCAAGATGCTTATTATTTCAGGTAAACACAATACTCATGATTTTGATATAATACTAGGGCTGTGCGGGATCCCACACGTTAGGAGAAAATTGAAAAATTGGCTATTTCCAAAATTCGGCAGGTAAAAATATTTCCCAGGGTTTTTCAGTAAAAAGTATACAAAAGTTACAACCAAGCAGAGTCTATCAATGTCACACTTGTATTTAATTTCAATTAAAAATATTATTAGTCTACTTACTACTACTTCCTGAGAAAGATGCTAAAATAGCATCGAAATATCGAAGTGGGTGTAAATATGTGTTAGTGTTTTTACTTTTATTTGTGCTCTACCATTTTCCTAATATTCTATAATTTTATTTATTACAAACAGTTTTTGATCAATATACTTTATTTCATTCACATTATTTGTATTTTAAATGCTTTAAATTTCACTCTTCATCTTATATTACCTAGTTGTCGACTGTGGGTTTGTGAAGCTGCGCTGGTTCAACTCGGACACCCAAACAGACTCGCTGGTCATCGTGCCCGTGTCTCAATCATCGGCAGACCAGAGAGTTGGCAGGGCAGGAAGAGTTAGAGCTGGGAAGGCGTACAGGTATAACAAACTGCCATTAATGTGAACCACTATTTACTTTAATATGCTATAACTTATTTTGAAATAACTTTTATTATTAAATTTTAAAATAGGATTACTAAAGTTTTAATTATGATGAAATGGCTGAGTTAAGATGATTAACTGGATTAAGTACTTGCATTAGAATATAATAATTAGTAAATAATTAGAATTAAGTTAAATTCAAATTTTTATTTGACATATGAGTTGCAAATTTGAATCTGAATTTTGGAAAAAATGAAGGACACAATAAGAAATAGAAATATTGTAGAGTAGTAGAACATAGCAAATGCAACTAAATGTTGACATTTTATGCAATAAATAGAGATGGGATGTTTGAATCCTCTCTTCCTCAAATCTCTTGAATCCTATCGTTTTCAAGAGATTTGAGAGTTCGTAAAAATCTCCAAAAAGTATCTCGAATACAACTGAATTGTTTGACTTGATATACTTATTTTAAGCAATTGGTAAAAACAATTAAATCGTATTGTATATCTGGGGGAGTAACAAAATCACAAAAAAGTATAACATTTTATTAATATAATTGATATACTAAAAAAAGGGTTTCGTTTGCTGTTTATGATTTAATATATAATGACCTGATTCTGGGCCCCTCTCATTTATTTGAAAATCATGGATGAAGTTTATCTTGTTTTTGTTAATCTTTTATGGCAAAATTGAAGGATATTATTTTGGTGCAAGGTTCTTAATTCAAGTTCTATCTTTATTCTTAATATAATTTCAATTCATTATTATTTATTTTAATCTGTTTTAAGCCCACAAGGTATTTTCAAAAGTAACTTTAACTATAATAAGAATTGCAACCATCCTTTGTTAAAGGGTTTCCTTCGTTCAATCCTAGAAAACCGGTACTGACTCAGCTAGGTTTTAGTTCAAACAGATATTAGACAACCAATAAGAAGCTAACTTTCAAAACTTCAACCAATCAAGAGCTTTCTTACTGGTTGGTTTAATTATGGAGAGGGAAAGGGGTGGTAGGATATTAGGAGTTTAAGAGCTTCTGCAGGTCACTCCGCGTCGGTTGGCCAAATAAGCAGGAACTATGTTGTTATAATATTGAATTTATAACTATAAAAGTATGGATTAACTGGATAAATAGTATATACATATTGAAACCAATCAACTTCAAGAATTATCAAACTAAATTCCTAAAAGAGAAAACTAATATAAGTAAATCCTACAGTGAGTGAGGTACATCATTGTGTTTATCACCCAACCTTATGGTAGAAATTACGCATCACGAAATTTGACACTCTTAGATAGAGGAGTAGGGTGAGAAAGATACATTTCTTGATAATAAATAATAAATATACATGACAAACAAAATATCATTTGTCAATGGCAAATTTTTTTAAGTTTAGTCTAAAGATTCAAAGGTTTCAATTTGGATTCAAGATTTGAAAGGAAATTTAAGATTCAGATTCGAGATTCAAATTTGTGAAAAAGAAGATTTGGCCCACCTCGACTCTTAATGCATTCATTACGACATTCAGTTAAGTGTTAAATCTATGGTCTGGCTGTCAAGTTTGTTCTATAGTTATTTGTTGGGGGTGACCTGGCGGTCTAGGGGAAAGGTGTCAGACTTCTATGCTGGCAGCCGGGGTTCGATCCCCGGTCCTGGCAAAGATTTATCTGATTACCAAACCCTTCCTTCACCTCTGACAAGACATCTTGTGAATGTGAGGAATGCCAGGCCTCCACCGTGGTTCGGATTCCACGTTAAACTGTAGGTCCTTCATTTCATCTCACAATCACCCTACCATAACACATTAGCGTAAGTGCGTATAACCCGAACGGGTAGTAAGACGCGGTGCTAATAATAATAATAATACTTGTTGGGCTGCACCAAATATAAGCAGTGCTAGCACTTTAAATTAAGCCATTCCCTGGCATGTGTTTAGCACAGCGATTTACACTAGCCCGGCGGCCATTTTTCTACTCATATACTCTTATCCAATAAATATTTTCACTCCTCATTTGTTTTCTCATTTATTGCTTTATTCATGGCCATAGTATAGCATTGAACTGGTAGCCCCATCTATTAGCTTTATTATGAAGTATTCAGACTGACTAACAGAACAGTGATTCATTGGTAGATGGCATTACAATACCCTATTATAATGAAATGTCGATTCACGCCCACTCGAGAGAACGTTCAGACAAACAAAGACATTCAACACCTGTTCCAGTGAATGGGTTAAAACAAATTCTAATTCGAAAAAAAATAAATCTAAATCTTAAATCTGATGTTTTCTTGAATCCTTGAATAGACTAAATAATAGTTATTGAGTAAGCTACTCTACCCCAAATCTTCATTTTCAGGTTATATACAGAGGAAGCGTATAATCGATTGACAGTGGCGACTCCTCCTGAAATGCAGCGTTCAGAGCTCTCCATGGGAGTCTTACAGTTAAAAGCTCTCGGCATTGACAATATTCTGCGCTTCAACTTTCCCTCCCCTCCTCCGGCCAAGAACCTTCTATCAGCCCTGGAACTGCTGTTTGCACTGGAAGCCATAGACAAAAGTGGACAGCTAACCAAACCCTTAGGGGTCATCATGGCGGAGTTCCCGATAATACCTCTGTACTCCAAGGTCCTTATTATTTCAGGTAAATGCAATACTCATAATTTTGATACAATACTAAGGATGTGCAGGATCCCAAACGTTAGGAAAAAAATTGAGAGATTGGCTATTTCCGACAATCAGGCGGGTAAAAACACTTCCCAAAATTTTTCAGTAAAAAGTATATAAAAGTCACAACTAAGCAGTTAATTTCAATTAAATATATTATTAAATTAATAAATTTAAATTAACCTTATCTTCTTTAAAGTAGATGGATACCTGAAATTTTATAACTACCTTACAACACAACTGAACGTCATTAAATAACATAAACACACTACATATAATTAAGATAAGTATCTATACCTGGTTTGATTTAGAGTGGGTAGACATATTTTTAGCGCAAAATAATAATAAAAGTGCCATTTAAATATCAAATTATGCACGAAATACACCTTCACCAAATATATTTGCATAAAGATACGTCTATTACCTAAATGTAGGGATTTGGTATCAAAGAAAAGTATTGATAACAGTAAGTATTGGTATAAAAATTTTAATTTGGAAAAATATTTTTTTTTCTTTCTAGTATTAATGATCTCTTACTTGCTTCGGTTTCCGCGTGGTCTAACACTTCATGTTGGACTAGACTGCCAAGGACAGGGAGATCAGGATTCGATCTCAGTCTGGTGCACTGAGGGTAGTTTTCCCTAAATGGCTTTCCACTCTCCACCACACAAATGTGTGCGCATTTAATCTAAATTAAGATTTCTTAATCTCTAACCCATTAGTGTAATTAGTACATAGGCATATAACCTGAACAGGTATGTTGTGTTACAAAAAAATCTCAACTTTTGCATCATCATTGTATTTTCATTTTTCTTCAAACACTGAAAACTATAATGGTTTTTAATCATTTAAAACAAATTTTACAAGATGCTTTTTTTGCTATCTAACTTTTTTTTTGAAGTACCACGTCTTACTAACCGTTCAGGTTGTACACTTTATTACTAATTACGCTAATGGGTTATAAATTGAGAAGGTTGAATTTAGAGGAAATTATCCCGTATTTGCATGGAGGGAGAACCATTTATGGAAAACCACCTTCAGTTCACCCGGCCGAGATTTTAACCTCGATCTCCCTCTCCTCAACAGTCTAGCTTAACACAAAACTATCGCGTTAGCTAACTACACCACCAAAACGGGTTCCAACTTCTTAAAAATGTTCATAATTTATTTTTGGTGGGTGCAATTTTTTTAAACTACATTTGTCGTTTATGTACTCTATCAAGTTAGATTATTAACTATTGACAAACAATAGAAGAATGGCCGCCATGCCACATCTGCACATAAACGTTTCTGCTTCATCTGCTTGGAGCACCTTGAGTAGACTGACTTTGTTGTGATCCTGCAAAATCTTCTTTTGTTTAGCTTGTGATGGCCATGCTCACTGATAAAGAAAGTGGGTGTTATGTAGACTAGTATTCACTCATCTGTCAATGCTGTATTGATAAACAAAGATGAAAGAACAGCTATGATTAATGATAAGCTAAAAGAGATCGAGGGCAATATGGAAGGTATAATTAATGCTTAGTGGACCGATAGTATGGTCCCAAGCTAGTGTCAACAAAACATCGGTGACCTGGTGGTCTAGGGGTTAGGTGTCAGACTTCTGCCCTGGTGGCCGGGGTTCAATCCTCGGTCCCGGCACAAATTTATCTGATTATCAAACCCTTCCTTCACCTCTGACAAGACATCTTGTGAATGTGAGGAAAGCCAGGTCTCCATCGTGGTTCGGATTCCACGTTAAACTGTAGGTCCTCCATTTCATCTCACAATCACCCTACCATTACACATTAGCGTAAGTGCGTATAACCTGAATAGGTAGTAAGACACGGTGCTAATAATAATAATAATAATAATAATAATAATAATAATAATAATAATAATAATAATAACAACAAAACATCCACTTAATAAAGTTCTTGCATATGGCCCTGAATTCTGGAGTTGGTTGCTTGTCATGCAGAACATGAGTAAGGATTGAGAAATAGTGTCATTTATTCTTCCTTTACAGACCACCCTAATAAATATTTAATCTCAGCATGGGCCATAAGGAAAGATAGCAAAAAAATGGCTTTGTTTGATACCTGAGTGTGAGTACTAATATCAGTAAAAGTATTTAAAAAAGCATCGGATAAAAAAATACTAGAATCAAAAGGAAAATACCAATATTTGGGAGAAACTAAAACGTAAAATGCAACAAGGCACACTGGCTCGGTTGAGAAATGTTTTTATTATTGTGGACAAAACTGTGGCCTACTTTTATTCATTCAGATTAGTTTGAATATTTTGATGTCTTACTATGTAAATCTTTATTAAAATTCACGCCATGAGTTTTTTTATTTAAGAACTTTTTAGTCAATCTTAAAATCCATTTTTTGACTTTATTTATATTCATGCCGTAAATGCTTGATTAAAATTACACACTTATAATACTTGTATTAAGGATAGGTTTTTTAAAATTTAAATCATATCAGAAACCTTACTACACACTTGTTAGAAAAATATTATTTAATCTTTGTTTGGAAAACTTAAAATTTCAAAATATATCAATATAAACATTTTGAATGTACCTTTTTTTCTCTTTTTTTTTACAAGGTAGCGGAATTTAAATCTATTGTTCAGACCTGTGGGTATAATCTAATATGAGTTTTTGTTCCTTTTATTGACTCTCTCCAAAAATATTTTTGACATCTATCACTACATTTAACTTATTGAAAGGGTGACCTGGTGGTCTAGGGGTAAGGTGTCTGACTTCTGTGCTGGCGGCCGGGGTTCAATCCTCGGTCCCGGCACAGATTTATCTTACTACCAAACCTTTCCTTCACCTCTGACAAGACATCTTGTGAATGTGAGGAATGCCAGGTCTCCACCGTGGTTCGGATTCCATGTTAAACTGTAGGTCCTCCATTTCATCTCGCAGTCACCCTATCTTTACACATTAGCGTAAGTGCGTATAACCCGAACGGGTAGTAAGACGCGGTGCTAATAATAATAATAATAATAATAATAATGATAATAATAAACTTATTGAAAATATCAAATATGATATCATCATGAACTGTTTCCAGCTTGTTACTGGGTCTGTTTAGTAAAATGTCTCTATCTCCATTTGTCCTTCCACCATTCTTCCCCCTGCATTTTCCTTCACTCTCTTCCTCTCACTTGGACACTTGCTGCTACCTGTTCCTCCCATCTCTTCCTTGGTTTTCCTTGCCGTTTTCTCTTCCCTACATATTTCACATCCATTAATCTTCTTGGAATCTTCTCCCCTTCCATCCTCATTATGTTTCCATACCATCTCATCCTAGCTTCCTCTACTATCTCATGTACTCCCTGTAACCCAACTTTAGACCTTACATCATCATTCTTAGACCTATCTCTTCTGGTGGCCTCCACTTTTCCTGTTTCTTTTTTATCCAACGTCCAAGTTTCTGCTGCATACGTTACTCTGGGTATGAAGTATGCTCTATACAGCACTTCCTTACACTTTAGGGGCGCTTCTCTTTTCCATAGTAGGTCTCTTACACACCTGTAGAAAACCTCTCCCTGCTGCCCCATGTCTCACTTTATCTCCTTTGCTGCCCCCTTTATCCTCAATCACACTACCAAGATGTTTCACGCTCTTTGCTTCTTTCAATTCTACTCCATCCAGTTCTATCACCTTTCTTAGACTTGTACTTTGCCTTGTCATCACTATCACTTCACTTTTCGTCATACTAAATTTCATTCCACACTTTTTCACCTCCTCATTATATTCCTACAGCTTTTCTTATACATCCTC
>CABFVX010000045.1:0-14509 GCA_902151425.1 Timema shepardi | reverse complement strand
CATATCATAAAGTCATCTGCAAACATATAATCTTTTAAACTAGATTTTAAATCTGAAAAATAAATACAAGCCTAAAGGGAATTTAAAAAAAAAATCTTCTCATTTTCTGTCTTATTCTCTTGGGAAATTGTTATTTCCCGCCTGAAAATTTCCCAAAGTCAAAATGTCTTACTTGCACAGGCATGTACAATACACAAGTTCTCACTACCAATCTCACTGTTGCTGTTTCTTTCCCCACTTGTGAATAGTTTCACCTCAGGGCTAACATTTTGAGTTAAACACTAGATGTGTGCTCTTGACTTAATGATTATGCTAAATTTGGACCAAAAGGCATAGCGAATTCTTCTGTATTTTATTAAATCGTACCCATCTATATTATCCTGATTAATTATCTACTACTATACCCACATTAGTGGGCATGTTGGTTAAGGCATTAACCTCTAAACTGGACTGCCAGCGATGGGGAGTTTGGGGTTCAAAACCCGGCCTAAAGGTGTTTTTTCCCTAAATGATTTTAGATCTGACTCTCCATTCAAATTAGGTAACAAACATTTCTTCCAAATTCTACTCAAACTCATAAGTGCGACTATGTAGGCAGCCTGGGCAAGTAGTAAAATACAGTGTAACAAAAGACAAACAATAAACTACTCTTTATGCGTGTATGAAGCTTTGCCAATAAAAATATCGAATCCGAATTAATTGAATTGAATGTCATGGGAATTTGATATATCAGATTAAAATGAAATATTAATAAAAATTGTGTAATAACATATTTTTAAAGACATTTTATTACATAAAGTTATAATACTAAGCATTATATAATATATTTTCAAACATAAATCAGCTAACAAAATATATTAAAACTCCGATTTGGCTTTGAGAATATTTAATATGTTCAATTCGAGTGTGGTTTGAATTGAAAAAATATACTTGGCACACCCTAATACTTTTAATCATTTCTTTTTCACTATGGTAATTTAAAATAAAAATTGTTATTTATTTTATTCACATGCTTATCTGTTTTTTTTAGGTGAGTTTGGTTGTTCTGAGGAGATCGTATCAATCCTCTCTCTTGTTCAAGTTCAGAACATTTTTAACAAACCCAGCTCTGGTCAGGCGTCTATCAAGGCTCGTGTGGCCCACAGGATGTTTGAGGTTGAAGAAGGAGACTTAGTGACACTATTAAACGTCTATCAGAGCTTCATGAAGCATGGTGGGACAAAGGAGTTCTGTAACAAGTATTTCCTCAACTACAGAGGACTCAAAAGAGCACAGGAAATACGGCAACAGATGTGCCAGTTATTGCAGAAGTTTGATATACCGATTGTCTCATCTAACGGTGAGTAGTAGAGTTTTTTTTAGCATCGTGTCTTAATACCCTTTTGGGCTGTATATGCAGATGTGCTAAATGCTCTAATGGGTTAAGGATGAGGAAGGTAGAATTTAGAGCAAGTATACTGGCATTTATCTGGATAAATAGTAAAGATCCATTCTGGCCAAAACACCACCAGTACACCCGACTAGAATTCTGACCCCAATCTCCCCACCATTCGGTCTCTTATGGTAGTTACATCTTAGACTGTGTGACCACTAAAGCGGGTAGTAGTATAATTATCTGATTTTGTTTGTATGTATGGAAGAATAATAATTTTAGTTTCAACTGATTTAAATTAAAAATGGTAATTTATTTTATTCACACACTTATCTGTTAGTAAAGTTTGGGATATCAAAAATACTTGTCAAGCTAATTGTAGTATGCTTGACTGATAAGCATAGAAAAGTACGGGTTAGATATCACTTATCAGATATTTTTGAAATACATATTAGGTTGAAACAAAGAAATGTAATTCCCCAATGGGCTACTTTTTAATCTAACCTTAGATGATGCTATTAGAGTAATGCAAGAGAGTAAGGAAGGGTTGACATAAAAGGCACATTGCAGGCAGCTATTCAGGATACAAAGATTATTTAGCTTTGCTAGGCACTCATGAGGAAGCTGTCGCAAGAAATGCAGAAATTTTATTAGAGGCTAGTAAGTAAATGTGTTAAAAAGTGGACACTGAAAATACTTAATTGTATGGACACACAGATAACACAGGTTGGGGTAGATAATTTAGAGATTACTTCATACAACATATAATTTGACAGAGTTAATGAGTTTAAATATTTATAAACAATTTTATCTAGCATTGACTGTATTAGATCAGAAATTAGAAAAAGAATAAAGTCGGGAATTGCATGCTATTACTCGGTCAGTAAGTTGTTGACATTTCTCCTGCTGTCAAGGAATGTAAACCTCAGAATATACCAAAACAATAATTTTACTGCTTCTCAAGGGGTTTTAAACGTGATCGCTTACCTTACATGATGAAAACAAATTTAGGGTGTTCAAAAACAAGGTGCTTAAGAAGATATTTGGTTCAAAAAGGAATGAGACTACTGGGGAGGTGAGGAGGCCACATAATCATGAGTTATATACCCTGTAGCTATCATAAGACATTGTTAGGATAATCATGTCTTGTAGATTACAGTGGGCAGGACATGCAGTGTGATTGGGATAATCTAGAATGTTGAAGGTATTGATTGGTAAGCACAATGGGAAGAAAGTATTGTGAAGACTTAGATGCAAACGGGAGGATAACGTTAAAATAGACCTATATCCTTATAAGGAAAACCTTTTTTGCTAAAGGTAATTATATTATATTTGGAAGATGGAATAGGAAAGGTGGATAGAAACCTATAAAAAGAACTTACACAATATGGCGTTTACAATTAAATAAAGAACACAGTTCACACCTTACATTGCTGCTATTGGACAAAGAGTTAATGGTTGCCTCTTAAAGAAAATCGATCATCACCGCCCAATCCTCCGACCTAGGTTTCATTCTACCAGGACTAATCAGGGAGGAGTGTGAAACACGTAACGCAATTTCCTAAAAAAAAAGAGAGAAAAAAAACACAAAAAGGAGAAAATGGAAAATTGTAAAGAATGATAGAACACATAGATAGGTAACAAAACAAAATAAACCTGAGAGAGATAGGGTGTAATGAGGGGGACTGGTTAGAACTATTTCAAGAGAGGGATAGGTGACTACTTTAAGTGCGGCAATGAACTTTCAAGTTCCTAGTGCCATGTAGTAAGTAAGTAAGTATGAAAAATGGTAGAGGAAAGGGATGGGTACCAATAAAAGGAAAAAACACAGCTATCTTAGAGCACATAACACTATAGTCATTCACAACTTACCAAAGAATATACATTTGATTTTGAATTTTTGCATGTATTGAAATGCTTACAACTTGATATTCCTTTAATTATAAACAAACTTTGTATATAATTATTTATGCTAATTTAAAAATGTAATATTTTTTATATGAAAATTAAAATTAAAATTGTATTTATTAAGTTTCTTATTTTTATAGTATATTCCACTTTGGCTTTTCTTTATTTTTTAATTGTTTTAAATTAAATATCATCTTTGAATTGCTTTTTAAAATAAATACAAAAATAAACTTCAAACACACAAACCCTTGACAAAATAGTTTATTCCACCCTAAGTGTAGATACTTTCATCCAGTATCTGCTCACTGAACCCCATGTTTTTTTTCCTAGCATTATATAAAATATTGACTCATCATACAGCTTAGCTCAGTCATTAGCTTGTCTGTCTACTGAGCTAAGGGTCCCGGATTCGATTCCCGGCATGGACAAAATACTATCATTGTTGAAATGTGGGTTTACCCTTTCATAATGATGAATTAACGGCCGGGGACTGGATGTTGTGCCTGTCCTAGTCTTAAGTTAGATTATAAGGCATAGCAATGACAAGCCTAGCAAGCTGGTAGTGGCAAACACATGGCTTGAATAAAAAACTGACTCAAGCCACAGGCTGGAAACAGTAATGGATATAATGTAAAATCAATAATATTGGCTAGTATTCACGATAGATACATCAATACGTTTTTGTATCTCTAACCAAAATGAGGTATGTTTCAGGTAAACATTTCTTTCACAACTATGTACAGTAAAATACTTTGCTTATAGAGAATGTTTTGTTCAAGGTGATACAGAGAAGGTATGTCGCTGTCTCACAGCTGGCCTGTTCCCTAAAGCTGCCTACCTTCATTATTCAGGGGTGTACAGGACTGTCAGGGGGCAGAAAGACTTGCACATTCATCCTACATCAGTATTGTATACCCTGGAGCAACCTCAGTGGTGAGATTTTTTAAAATCACAATCAATAACCCTCTTGTGCCGGCATTGGCTACCAATTACTTAAAACTAGCTCATTTATAGGGCCTAAGCCATTCCGACTCACTACCAATGTGAATATTTTTTTTCCAAACATATTAACAAAATTAATAAAGTCAATATAAAAGGATAAAAGTATTAAAAACATATTAAAATATTAAAGAAATATTAGGATTATGTTCACATAATCCTGCAATATTTGAGATCCTATAGTTCATAGATGCTCGTTGTAAATCCATAAAACATGCAAAAATTTTCAAAGATGATCAGACTGAGATAATGCCTTGGTTAGCCATAGATTGAATTTGGCAAGGCCTAAGTTAGGGCCTCTATTATAAATTTGGGTAGTTCCCCTCTGGAACTAAATACAAGAGGCACTACTCCTTTAAACATTAACTCTGGGTATAGTTCTTTCATTCTATTCGCTAGAAACATTTGTTGTATTTCTCTTCATAAACCATTGAAACAGAATCCTTGTTTTCATATCAGCCTGTAATGTCAACAATACATAATTCAGAGCCATTAATGAGTACGAGGTCTTGCTTCAATCGATCTTCATTGCAATTGGTAAAGGTTGGTTCAGTGATGATTTTGTTTGGAGGCTCATAAGTTTGGAAGTTGGTATTGACAAGATTGATGAGGTCACTGTGCCTTTTGCTTCTTCTGTCTTTTGTTGCAACACGGTTCCCAATAATATGTGCAGATGATTCCACCCCTCCACCACATCTTCAACATTGGACTTTATGCTTCATATATCGGGCAAGAGAAACCTCATCTACATTTATAGTATGATTTTGGTTGGAAGAAAAGTATAAGTTAGTTACTAAAGTTAATAAATCAAGGAGACCTGGTGGCCTAGGGGTAAGGTGTCAGACTTCTGTGCTGGCGGCCGGGGTTCAATTCTCGGTCCCGGCACAAATTTATCTGATTACCAAACCCTGCCTTCACCTCTGGCAAGACATCTTGTGAATGTGAGGAATGCCAGGTCTCCACCGTGGTTCGGATTCCACGTTAAACTGTATGTCCTTCATTTAATCTCACAATCACCCTACCATTACACATTAGCGTAAGTGTATAACCCGAACGGGTAGTAAGACGCAGTGCTAATAATAATAATAATAATAATAATAATAATAATAATAATAATAATAATAACAACAAAAACAACAATAATAACAATAACAACAACAACAAAAACAACAATAACAACAACAATAACAACAATAACAACCATAACAATAACAACAACAATGACACCAACAATAACAACAACAATAACAATAACAACAATAACAACAATAACAACAATAACAATAATAACAACAATAACAATAATAATAATAAATCAATTCTAATATATTCATACATCAAGTCTTGTTATCTGCAGCTGTCACTTTTGATAGATATTATCAATACCTGTAGAAAAACAAAAAATAATATAGTAATATGTTATCATTGTTGGGCGCAATCAAATATGTTTGGATTCTCTCTACTGTTCTTCCAACCAAAATCACTCTCATTTTAAACGCTTAAAAGTAGCGGCACTCCTTCAACAAGGTAGAACAGTATAACCATTATTGCCAATGAGGTCACCCTTAAAGGAATGAACACCTTTTCCTTGACTGCCACAATACCTCCAATTTATCCTTTAATCTCTCTTCACATCAAGTTTAATCTCATTTATTGTTCATATTGAATAGGCCATTCAGCTCCCAATGCTATTGCAAGTCAAAAGAAATCTTCCGTTCTTTTCCTATTAGTAAGTACTGCTCTCATACAAGGATCAGTGCTCAAGAGCAATTTGGCATGACTTTCCAAGGTTGTAGTATGTATAATATTTTCAAGTTTATATAAGGTGAATTTCAAGTAGTTAAAGATTCAAATGACCTATCTTTAAGTTTTTTTTTTAGCATCACGACTTACTACCTGTTTAGGTTATACACAAGCATACTAATTACACAAATGGGTTAGGTACGAGAAAGGTTGAATTTAGAGAAAGTGCACCCATATTTTGTGGAAGAAGAGTAAAAAACCATTTAGGAAAACCACCTTCAGTACACCTGATCAAGATTATAACCCTGATCTTCCTGTCATTGGCAGTCTAGTCTATTGCAGTAGTGAGGTCTTAGAACAGAGGTCCCCAACCTTTTTGTACCTTAGAACACATTCAAAACTAACGATATTGCGGTGGGCACCAATTACTTTTTCAAGGCAAATTTACTAACTCCTGCCAGGCTCAGAGGTCAGCCTCAACAGTATACACACGGCTGGTCAACTGCCATGTTCAAACCCAGAAGAGTCAACAAATTTTTCTTAACTGATAAAAATCTGAATCACAACTTCTTTCAGAAGGGAAGTAGAGTCGTCAGTCCCATGTTGATTGTGGCATGTAAAATAACCCTGGAAGTTATGGGAAAATAGCTTTTTTGGCAAAATTGGTAGGCCCTTTTGCTCTCACTCATAGAAATTCTTATGTGTTGATATAATCAGGCAATTTAAAAAGTGCATCTTAAATCCCTCAAATAAATAAAAAAAAATGGAAAATTATTTCTTTTGTTTTAACGCAAGAGGTATTTAATGGTTGAATTTTTGGGAAATGCATTTACATTAACGCGGAGAGGGAATGGGGAAACGTAGTTCTAAACCACACAGGAGACCCCCACTTCCAGTACAATAGGACGAATTTTAATCTGGATGACCTTTTTCAAAGTTTAGCACCTTAGACCATGTGACCACCAGTGCAGGTATAAATATATTATTTTCCCTATATTGCGTTTTACTGCTAGTTCAGACCATTGGTATTAAACCTGGGGTACTCCCGAAGGTATGGGAAGACATCTTCGGGACACCATAAAATTTAAAAATATTTATATATACATATGTTTATTTAGTAATCTATGATAAACACTGAATAATAATAGTTAAATTTAGGGCTAACCACATGAAACCAGGATGTAAGGACTTGTGATCTGGGAGTACCATTTCTCTCTTTCTTCTAGATTATAGAATATGACTATGTATACCTTGCATTATGCACCAATAACTTTGGGAGAGGGTGAAAAGTTGAAGCTTTTTTTTATATCTGGGGGTACATGAACAAAAGAGTCTGAATATCATTGGTCCAGACTATCTGCATTAAATTAATCCTCTGGGAGAGGGTTGACATATGTAGAATTTGGGGAGAAATGCGCCCAAAATTGTATGAAGGAAAATTGTGAGACAATTTAGGAACAACACTCCTCAGTACACTTGGCTGGGATTTGAACCCCTACATCCCCTAAACTAGCGATACAGTATATCACAAACTCTGTGTCTTAGATGGCATACTCACCTGTTTGGATAAAATATGTATTAGTTGTGAATGTGTTTCAGGGTGCTATTTTGTGAGATTCTTCACACTAACCGCTCATACATGAGAGAGTTGACTGTAGTTAAACCTGCTTGGCTAGAAGAGCTTGCACCGCACTTCTATGAGAGGAGAGTTGAGCGTGATCATTAGTCACTCTCATACATGAACTATTAGATTAAAAAGACCGGTTTTAATTCTTACTCTTCCAGATTAGATTGTAAATAAACTTTCTTTGCTGAGACATCTGGTCAATCTAGTTTCTTAATCCTCCATTTTGGGTTATAGTTGTGAATAGTTTTAATGTAGTGTTACAACAGCAATTTGAATTAAAATAAATTAGTTGTAAACATATTATTGTTCCAGAAATAAAAATCCATTATTTTTGAAACACTTATGATAATTATCATCACAGAATAATGTTTCTTTCAGTAAGTTGTGTTGTGCGTTTAACACACCTTCCTGATAAGTGCTGGTAGAATGAAATCTAGGTTGAAGGATTGAGCACGAAATATCAATTTTCTTCTATACCTCTTTTTTCCAGTGGCACCATTTTAAAGTGTGAACTGTGCTTTATTTTAATTTTAAAAGCTGTATAAAACAAAATGTACCTAAAAAAATAGAGGTTTTACTTAAAGAGGAATAATTTGTTAACTAAATTCGGACATTTGTTGTAGTTGAAATCTATTTAAGGTGTGGCAGAAGGGAGCACGCGTAATTTTACAGTTTTTATAGCATTACATTATATTGGCCAAAATAAATAAAATATTTCTCCAGTAGCAACATAGAGTTTAGTTTTATGCACATGCTAATATTAATATATCTTGAATAACTGTCAAGGGTGTTCTGTAATTTTGTCAAAACATTTTAAATAAAGAGAAAAAGTTTTGACGAAATTCCAGGACACTCTTGACATATTCAAGTTCTGTTGATATGAGCATGTGCAGAAAACTAAACTCTATGTTGCTATTGAAGAAATATTTGATTTATTTTGGCCAAAAAATTTCAACTCTATAAAATCTGTAAAAATACTTTCGCTCCCTTTGGCCGTACCTTAATCGATAGTATAAAAGTGCTATGTTGTTAAGCAAGTATTAGAAAGGAGTCTTAAGGAAGTGCATCCTTGTTAGCATTGATAGAGGATGGGAAAATCATGGTAGTAAAACACATTTTGTAAACCCATTGCTTTCATCGTAGATTTGCTGTTCACTCTCCCTTTAAATGACAATACAATCTGTATTAAAACACTGTTGCAGGCATTGAAGTTTAGTTTGTTGGGCTTTAAGGTGTGGTAAAAGTTTTTGTTTGTAATTATTTTAATTAGTAATGTTTGACTATAAATGTAAATTCTGTTGTTAATCATAATTGTTATATGTGACTGCATTTCAGTATTAAGCTTGTGTGAATCCAAGATTTTAAATTTGGAATCAAATTTGAATCTTTACTTACTAAATCAAATATAATAAAAATTAAAATATTACCATTTTGAATAGCATATTCTAGAATAAAAATGTTATGAATACAAATCAAATCTATTACAGTCAAAATGCTTAGAATCAAATATAATATTTTAGAACTATATGTTGTTATAAAATCAAATCCAAATTGATAATTAGGCCGAACTTTATTTATTATTTTGTATCAAGTTTAACTAAACAATGGAATTTAAAAACATTTTTTAAATAATGAACAAGTTTAAAATATTAATAAATCTGCAAGTTTTAATGGTAAAGTCAAATAATGGATGGATGTTAATTTCTCTTAAAGATTTTATTATTAAATTTTTAGACTTAATCAAAACAAATACAAATCATAGCAAAATTCAGATTTAAAAGCTTGAATATTTTCACAAGTTTATTGCTGTATACATAATATTTATGAAGAATTGTAGGAGGGTGAAATTAATAAATATTTCATCATCATTTTCAACAACTGTTTCCATCTTGTGGTCAGGTTGCTCCATCTTCCTCTATCCTTGCACCATTATTCATCCTTTAATTGCTTCCATTCTTCTCCTCTCACTTGGACACTTTCTATTACCTACTCCCATCTCTTTCTTGACATCCCTCTCTGTCTTTTTAAAATACTTCATTTTCATCATTTTCATGAATTATTCAGGAAAAGATCACATGGTATGTATAAATATTAAAATATACTGAACAATAGTTTGTTATTGTGCTGAAATTGTTTTATTTTTACAAGTATTGGGTCAACAATACTTACACAGTAATACATAAATTGGATAAACTAACGTTTTAACTCAATGTATGAAAAGATTAAATCAAACATTGAAAGGCTGATTGAAGAGCAAGGGGGATACCAGAAAATTGTAGGCCTCAAAAGTTCACAATTAAAACACAGCAAAACATATAATTATGAAATTTTCCGGGTACATAAATCCCTTTCTTCAACAAAAAAAAAGAGTAAAACACAAACTGTACTATGGAAGCATAGCTAGAAGTTGACCATGGTCACTTACATTCGGTTGTTATGATTAAAGGCAAAATAAACCTCTTTATGTTCCAAATGGATGAGTACGCTTTATTAAAATGGATAGTGGGAATTATTTATAACTATTGTCATATACTTAATTAAAACCACACAAAAAATGGTACACACTATTAAAATTGAGCATGGAGGATTTTGGTAATTATAGTCAAGTTTATAATTAAAACAACACTAATATAAATATTCTCAAATAATGTTCACACTTGGCCTATTAAAAGAATTTTTCTGTTTACTTTGTATGCATCAGAAACCTGGATACTGAAGGAAAGGGATGAAATCTCTGAGGAGTTGACTAGGAGTAGATTAGGAGTGACAGGGTGAGAGAGAGTGAAGTAGGAACCCCTGCAGAATAGGAGAGAGAAGGCGAGATTGAGGTGGTATGGACATGTGAAGAGGATGGAAGAGGGGAGGATTCCAAGGAGGATACTTGAAATGAAGGTGATGATCAGGAGGCAGAGAGGAAGACCCAGGAATACGTGGTTGAAGAGAGTGTGGAGGAGAAAGGAGTGTATTGGCCTGGCGTGGAGGAAGATAAGTGGTGGGAGTACAGGAGTAAATGAAAAGGCTTAAGTTTGAGACAGACCCTGCCAGTGGCAGTAAACTCTATACGATGATTATGACTTTATGGTGAAAAACATGACCATATAGATATATTTGATAGTAATAAGGGAAGAAGTGAGGAGATGGTTCAAACTATTTTTCTTTCTAGTTTAAATATACTTATATGGTCTATTAATTTATCTTGCACAATAAGTTTTGAAACATTGCAACATGCCAGCGACAGTGTGTGGATTGTTGTGGGGACAAGACCATTTTGAATGGACTGTACCAGTAAATGGTTTACTCTTATTCTTTATCAATTTTATAGCAATCCTATGTACAAATATTCACCCACTACCTTATTGTGTGTGTGTGTGTGTGTGTGTGTGGCTAGTCAAAAGTCCAGTAGTGAAGAGGAGAGAACAGTTTACTAGTTCTTAAAATATCGGCAAGCCAGGCTTGACCTAGCATTGAATGATCCGTGGGCCAAAACTGAAACTTTATTAAAAGTAGCACACTCAACATCACTAAAAAAATCACTATTAATTTTCAAGAACGTTCAGTAACATAAATTCAAATAGTCCCTATTAGTACCCCCTGTGACAAAACAATTTTTTTATCACTATTTGAAAATCACTGTCCTCTTTCCTATTTAATAATGTTATACTTCCATTCAAATTTGTCGATTTAAAATCTGCACACGTTAGTTAAAATAATTGGTTTTTTGAGCGGTTATAATATAGTTGTATTCCCAGTGAGAATGAGATGCATCAGTACCTCGGTTTTTGGGTAATTCATTAATTTATATTTGATGTGTATGTATGTATATATACACAATGTGTCCATAACTCATAACCCAAACAGTACATATAATTTTTTGAAGAAAAATTAATACAAAATCTCTATACACTTACATCTGAAAAGCTATGCTAATACCATTAAATTATGTTCAAAGTTTTGGTGTATGGCACCAAAGAGCAGATCTGTTTAAGCATGCATGTAAAACAGGTTGCATAGGAGTTAGATGTGTGGTGCTACATACCTCGACATCTTGGAACACAGCAGCATAACATACCACAATTAATAGTACAGAACACACCAGTCCATCTAGAAATGCGAATACGTTCTGAGGGTCATCATTAGTGATCCTATATCACATAAAGTGCTTGACCCTATTACATGTGCAGTTCTGTGCGCCTAACCCCTATGCAACTTGTTGTAAATGCATGTTTTAAAGGTTTTCTATCCCGGCGTTGTACACTGACACTTTGAACATAATTTAATGATATTTGCATAGTTTTCTGGGTGTAAGTGTATAGGGATTTTGTATTACCTTTGGTTTAAATAAGCTATATGTGAAGTTTGGGCTACGAGTTTCCGAACACCCTGTATACATGCACAATACATAAATTAAATAATGACTCATATATTATATTACATTACATTTCCTATGTAGTTTATTGATGCCAAATAAATTTATATTTTATTCTTCTTTCTGTAAAACATTAAATTGAGTAGTTTTTACATTTTCCATGTAATAATTAAAATAAATTTTAATTATTTTATGCATGTTTATGAATGGAATGGTCGACACAAGGCTGTATGTAGATATATAAAGGGCTGGTCTATTTGTAGAGCCTAATAAGAGGGGTGGAGTACGTGTAAATGGGAGCCTTGATGGGCTCTACATCATGGTAGTGTATCTGGGCGTAATAACCGTTGGTAAGTTGATGAGGTTGCTCGCTGAACAGCTGCTGTTGCTGTCTTTGCTGTTGTTGGGGCTGAGCAGCAAGACGAGAGCCCGAGTACGCCACCCTCTGTAATCTGCCATCAGGCAACAGCACGTAGTACAGGCCGGTATCCAAATCTTCCTGCTCCCTCTGTTGCTGGAACCTTTGGCTGTTGGGGTCTTGGCTGTTGCCGTCGGCCTGTTCATCAGGATTCTGCAACAACACTCCATACAGTCAGAACTCAAAATGTATTTAGTTAGATGCAAATATAGTGTGCTTGACTCTGGTAGTTTCTTACACTACAAGTGAGTGCCGGTGCCTATCACTAAACTTAATCTCACTCGTGTTTTAACTAGAAAATTATAACTACAACATTAGGCTCTAAAATACACACATGTAGACTATTAAATTAATGCACTGTGCCATAGATGATAGGGACCTATGGAACAGAATGCATGATATTAGTGAAATAGATAAGTACTATTAATACTGTTTAGGTAAATTATAAATGTGCATTTGTTTTGAACTGGTAGCTAGTTGTGTTTAAATAATGAAAATGTGCACGAGATTTGAAAAAAATTCTCAGGGCAGGTATTTTTGCTTGTGGTGATGCTTTCATGATTGCCTTAAGAGCTTGTCTCTTTGCTTGATAAACAATTACCATTCTTTATTATTTTATTATTTTTTGTTTAGTATGAATAATTGTCAATATGTAAATTTACAAAGGAAAATAATAACATGTTTAGGAAATATACAAAAATGATGTAATAATTATTTTTATCTTTTTGAAAGAAAGGGGTGCTAAACGGTTTAGGTATGTGCTAACACTTTTTAAAAGGACACGCCTCATCATCAAACACCACAGTGATCACACTTGGAAAACCACCTTCAGTGCAATCGGTCGAGTTTCAAACCTCAATCTTCCTCTTCATCTGTATTCTGGTCTATTGCTAGCCTGATGCCTTCTAAACCATGTGATCATTGGTTTGGGCGGGAAAAATAGGCCTTATAATATCGCGGAGAAAGTATCAGTATCTGTCAAGCCACATGCCTTAAAATATGATGATCCGTGTTATTTTCTGGAGCTACCATACTTCTCCATTCTATCTAAGTTTATACTCTCTTTTACCTTTCACCTACAGCCATCCTTTGTCAGGTCGAGAAAAAAGAGGGGGAAGAAAACTATGAAACTTCTTATCTCAAGCTAAAGAGGAAAGCTTTGCTGCTAGTTCTCAAATATTTTAAAATTTATGTGATGAGCCCATAGTATTATTACTATATTTGTTAGAGTAAGGCTATTTCTAGGGTCCTTTTTCATCTAGCCTAGTCTCATAGCTCCACAAATATGCCCAAAAAGTCGTTTATCTATTATTAAACTCAAAATATAGGATCAAGTGTTAGGGTAAAAACAGAGCCTCGTTGGAAATTCTCTACTTAGTTTTGACGTAAGCCATATTTTGAAATAACACATCGTAGATTTAATATTGCTTTAGAGCCGAAGATCTTCGCGGCAATTTTTCGCTTCCCAACGCTTAAGAATTTAAAGAAACAAACGAATAATCAAAACAAACGCGTTTGAATATTTAAACATTTCCTCTAGACCATTGAACTTAAAGTTTGATCAAAGTATGTTAATATGTAAGCCTCAAGATACACTTAACGGTGATTTAGCCGGTATTGAGTCCCAGCTGTTCCAATTTAGTTCCTCTTTAAGTCCCTCCTCTAGCAAAACTAGATCATCACTCAGTTGGGGATTGACTGGTATTGTTATTATGGATTGAAACAGTGGTTAAAACAGGGCCCGAATTAAAAAGAGGTCTGAACACGTGCCAATTTTACAGGACTAAATTATAGGATGTGCATGTAATTCCATCAAATACGGTCTTCACGGATAATTTTTAATATGTAAGGTTACCTGCACATGTGATTCACGTTCGTAGAGCAGCATGGCACGTTACTGTGGAAAAATGGCCTATGTATCCATTGGATTTGTATCTTCTTTCATCCCTCTTTTAAAATAGTTGCATGTTACGTTACTGGTAAAAAATGCCCTAAGTATCCATTGGATTTGTAGCTTACTTCTTTTATCCCTCTTTTAAAATAGTTGCATGGTACGTTACTGGGGAAATATGGCCT
>CABFVX010000044.1:563532-597340 GCA_902151425.1 Timema shepardi | reverse complement strand
AGACAGACAGCACTACTGTGTGCTGAGTAAGAGCCAGATGGCACGACTATGGGCTGAGTAAGAGCCAGATGGCAATACTATGTACCGCCTAGGATGGCCCTTTTCTGTAGTGGCGCTACATGATGATTTTGAAGTGCCCACATACGATGCTTGACAGTGGGGGAAGACATCTTTCTTAATATTGTGCACTTTTTTTTGACAGTCATATTATCATCATATAGAGAGGTATATATATTTAAAAAATTCGAGGCATACAACTTTTTAAAATAATATTTTGGATTACTCTACAATTTTACTTTAGTTAACTTATCAATACCTAGGCTCATATTTCGTTCCAATATCAATCCTGGATTCACTCTCGAAAAAGATTATGGCCAATGAAGCGGAGACTGGGGTTCGAATACCTGTCGGGTGTACTCAAAGTGGCTTTTCCTAAATGGTTTTATATTCTTTCTCCACGTTAATGAGGGTAGATTACCTCTAAAATTCTACCTTCCTCATTTCTACTTACTACTTTAGATAAATATTTAAAAAAAAAGCTAGAATAACTACAATTTGACTATATCACCCTAAAAAAGTATACTAAAATGGTAGAATTTTAAAGGTAATTATCAGCATTTGCATATAGGGAGAGCGGGAAACCATTTAGGAAAAGCAGAGAGGGGAAAAGGTATAGGTTTTAATTCATCCATCTTTTGAAAATAATTAATGATATTTGTAGCTTTACTTTTCATAACATGCTGTTGGTACGAATAAATATATCTATTAATGGGATCCTCAAACTTGCCTTGAGATAAATTCTGTCGTTTTGTTTATTTTCATTTCACTATTTTTTAGACTCTTCCACTTTTTTTTAACTCTAGATATTGCTTTTCATACGCAAGTAATAAACATGTCTCCTTTTTTTTAAGGAAATTATTTTATTTCTATACAAATACACGTGATTATTCACGGTCTATGTAAAAGAATGGGCAGTAGGAATCTAAATTATACTGAAACTAAAAGTATAAATTAAGGCCGCATTGACTGACAGCTGTTATCCAACTAAAAGCACGCGAAGGAGTCAGTGTATTGGACAAATTGAAACAAGTGTGGTGAGTATGAACATGTCACTGCCATGCCCATGAAAATATGTGTTTTCGAATGTGCTTGGCGTTCGTAGTCTCAGTCAGACAATAACACCTAAGTGCATTCGAAATATTAATAAACAAAAAGTAAATGCTAAGCTTGCATTTTCAACGCAACAGATATTTGGAAGTTATCTATAAGTATGTTAATCAAAGGTGAACACATGAACAATAATATTATTTTTGAACATTAGAATTTGAGTATAAGATTTGTGTTAAGTAAAACTTTGATGTACTACTCCCCCCTCCCCCCATGTAACAGCATATAGACATTAGAGGTCCCCCCCCCTCTCCCCTAAAATCGTTACTTGGTTTATGGTCGACCCCATAGGGGTGGGTGATTAGTGTTCAAAAATAAATTATTCCTAATAGATTAATTTTTAAAGCTATGAATTGAATAAACGATGCATAGGTAGAATAATACTCCATTAGCAACTAATTGGTTATTAATCAAATGTATATTGTATTTGGAAAAAATTTTTACGGTGCACTGCACAGACTTTTACACTCTTTTGCCTAAAACTTAACCAATTTAATTAAAACTCGTAAGATATGTGAAAAATAAAAGGACATTAGTGCATCACATTCTACAAAATAGCATAAATGAAATGATACATAGCCTGATACAAAAACATTGTGAAGGGAGGAACATCTCTGTCTACCAAAGAGCATAGCAATTAATTTTCGATTTCAAAGTCCTACATAAAAAATATAAATATTTGCTTATAGCTTGAAAACCATTTGTTTTATTAAAATATATTTTAAGATAAAACATTTCTATTTTTAATAGTCTTACATTTTTACAATGATAAGTGATAAATTGAAATAACTATACACATAAAATGTACAGATAATTCTAAGCAACATTATAAACAACAGTGAGTATAGAATAAATCTACATGATTTTTTTTTAAACTGGGTTTCTTAAATATCGTTATAACGCTATGCCATAAATTAAAACATGATTTCTAATAAACCTTAGGGGGGATTTTGTAAATTGATATATACTATTTTATCAGTCTTTCGATACTATAAATACTGGGAACTTGCAGGCCTATTACATCAATAATGAATATAAGTGCTTTTAAAAATGAAATTAACTTAACAAAATAAACAATGTCAAACTAAGATACACACACACATAAACTGGTTGAGAGCTAAGGACCTAAAACCCTAACCACTTTACAACATTAAGTAAAGAAGACAATATATTGGCACGAGTTTAATAATTAGGGGTGACCTGGTGGTCTAGGGGTAAGGTGTCAGACTTCTGTGCTGGCGGCCGGGGTTCAATCCTCGGTCCCGGCACAGATTTATCTGATTACCAAACCCTTCCCTCACCTCTGACAAGACATCTTGTAAATGTGGGGAATGCCAGGCCTCCGCCATGGTTCGGATTCCACGTTAAACTGTAGGTTCTTCATTTCATCTCACAATCACCCTACCATCACACATTAGCGTAAGTGCGTATAACCCGAACGGGTAGTAAGACGCGGTGCTAATAATAATAATAATAATAATTAGGCCTAATGTTTCACAGGACAGGGCTAACTTTATGAATGTTCAATATTTTAGAGCTATTTGAGGCCTTTAAATTTAAACACTAAATTAGTAAATGCAATTGGGAATTAATTACCTACTAAATAATTAAATACGTCAAATAATTTGTATTTAAAATGACATTAAAACTACAAAAAGTACCTACTTTGCTCATGTAATAGAAAAATAATTTGATAAATTCTAAAAATGACAAAGAATAAAACTCGAAATAAAAATAAAGAGTGAGTAAATTTTAGTGTTCCTCAAAGATTGATCTTTTACATTGTACATGTGTGATATTTCTTAACGAATATCTCATACCTTAGTCCCATTCAAAAGTAAATTAATATCAATCTATAGTAACAAACCAAGACTCATGTGAAGTGATCATACATGAACCAGAAATGGATCATATTATTGCTTGAAGGAGATACTACTTACCGGTAAGTATGTCTAGTTTAGATGAAGCCGGTTTAGTAGTTGGGTTGGATTGTTTAATTATACAGGTGGTGAAATTATATTGCAAATAATCAACTGTTTTCAGCCTGTGGCCGGATTTAGTAAAACAACTCCATCTTCCTCTACCCTTCAACCAATTTTAATCCTTTAGTTTCTTCCATTCTTATATTACTTAAACACTTTATCTGCTCCTCAAACCTCTTTCTTTTTCCTACATAATTCATTTCCAACATTTTCTTTAGCATCCTCTCTTTTACCATCCTCTACATGCCTATAACATCTCAATCTTGTTTCTTCTACTATCTCATATAGACCCCCTTTCTTGAATAACTTCATTCCTAATTTTGTTTTACCTCATGAGTGCTAACATGCTCCTTACAAACTTAATTTCCATGGCCTCCACTTTCCTGGTCTATCCTATATTAATTGTCCATGTTTTTGCTGCATGTGTGACAATGGGTACAAAGTACACCCTGTACAACATTTCCTTACACTTCAAGGGAACTTCTCTTCTCCATAGCAGGTTTCTTACACACCTATAGAACAACTCTCCCTGCTGTCCTCTTCTCATTAAATCCTCTCTACTGTGCGTTGTAGTCCGTAAAAGATTGACTTCACATTAACCATTTTGCACTAGTCCTGATCCTTAAGTACTTAGGCCTTCCACTTTGTTGAAGTTTATTCAACTTTAAAACATTCTAAGAATTAGTTGATATGGACTGCTAAGGACTACCAATCAGAGTAAAATAAATATGTGAGTGTGTGCATCAAAATTAAAACACCAATGGCATCGAAAGGACATAGAAATAAATACAAAATAAAAATTATTATTTTATGAATGAAGATCTTTACGAAATATTTTTTGGAAAATTTAAAATCTCCAAGAAGCCTGGCATCTTGGATAGTTTTCTGATAAATACCATATTCTCAGAAAGAGTGGCATCACTTTGGTAGGTTAAATTTCCCATTAGAATGCTTGATAACCTCAGAACTTGCTCCTTGCTCTAGACAATTTTCTTTTACAGAGTTTAATTTGACATTTTCTCATTGTTTGGCATGGTCACATGTTTTAAGGATACAGACTTTGTGGACACAATTTCCATTTCGAAAGACCATTAAAGACTTAAGGACTATATGAATGCGGAGCTTATGGACGCTTTAGATGGTGCTTAATTTTTCAGTTTGTTTTTTCTTATATGTAAAGACCTATTACTTAAAAATTGCAGTTGAATGTCCAAATTCAATAATATTCCTGTACTTTTTTAATTTTGTTTGAAATTCCCTTTATTTTACCTGTGCACAACAGCACTGTTACATACATATAAGAAATCATAGAAAATGAAGCACATAAGTAAAAAAAACCTGAACAAATATTTACATAAACACTTTAATATTACATTGCCACATAGCATTTTTCCCAGGAAAATAGGTTTCATTTCCTACAAGCCTCCCATATTTATTAAATTATATATTATAACATGCTTAGTGCACTTTATCTTAAATATTTTATTAACTCCTTGAAAAAAAAAGAAGTTAAACATATTTTTTATTTAAAACAATGACTTTTAGCACAGATTGGCCTGAAAAGTTAACAATTTTATAATACATATTTGATGCTATGCACTTGATCATTATGTATGTTTATTCTTGAGAACCAAGTTATATATTTATATAAGGAAAACCTCTTTTCCCTTTATGAGGACGGATTATTATTATGTGTTTTGTCTTACGACAGGTCCATTCCTTTAGTCATTGAACTTAAAACTGCCAATGAGCCTGTTCTTTGCCTCCTCCTTCAATATATATTTGGAAGAAGGTACAGGGGAGGTGTATAGAAAACATATAAAAGGGAATAAACCCAATAGGGCTGTTACAATGAAGACTTTACAATGCTGCCACTGGAAAAGAGGGATTGGCAGTCTTTAAAAAAAACGATAGTCATGGCCCAATCACCCAACGTAGATTTCATTCTATCAGAACTCATCAGGAGAATACACACACACACACATACATATATATTCCATTCACGATAGATTTTTACCTGGATGACAGTTCGAAAATCATATGTTTAGGTTTTGGGTTGCCAACACTTGTAAAAGATCACAGTTTTGTTATAAATATAAAGATCTTTAATTACCTGTTAGATATTACATTTGCTCGACTGCCGAGGACGGGGAGATCGAGGTTCGAATCTCGGTCGGGTGAACTGGGGGTGGTTTTTCCTAAATGGTTTTCCACTATCCCTCCACGCAAATGCGGGTTCACTTCATCTAATTCAACCTTCCCAATTCCTAATCCATTAGAGTAATTAATTAGTACTTAGAGCGTATAACCTGAACAGGTAGTAGGACGCGGTGCTAAATATTATTATTGTTATTATTATTATTATATTACATTTAAAATAACGTAAACTAAAGTTTTCTCATACTATTTCATTTTTTAAAATAATTTCTTTTCGTCCAACTCGAAACAATATTTTAATTATAATTAAAAGTACTTATTTTTCATTTTGGAACGTTACTGATTTTGTATATTATAGTGCATACATCAATACCTTTTAATACAGGTATCATATTTACTTTGAAAATAGAAAATTTTAATTTTTTTTACATACAATACATGATTTTATGATTATTCTATCATATTTTGAAATATTTAACTGAATAAAGTATTATCATCAACTGCGTGTCTGCATCATTGTAAAAATATTGTTTACCGTTATGTTCAATCATATGGTTTAAAATTCGTCAGTCGCCATTTTGAGCCTATGTTCGTTAGATGTTTTTGTAAAAGTGATGTTAATATCTTTTTAAGGGGAATAAAACTATAGATAAACTTTGTGTCCGACCTCAAATAAATATATAAATAATATTGGCCTAAATTACTTTTGTTAACTATCACATTAATATATTACCATCTGTTTTCATTAGAGTCATCCAAAGTGATGTCAGCTGTTGGCGTAGTGATATATTAGGGATTACTTCTAGTAACATTTCGAGCTGTCATTCAGATAAACTTAGCCCGTGAATGCCTTATACACACACACACACACACACACACATTCAACATCTATTTCCTGAGTTTGTCCTTGATGTTTCTGTTCCTTTGATATGTTCCTATTGTGCTGAGTGACAGCATAATATACCTTTCTCTATTGATTTTATGGAAGAACATTGAATGACAGCGCATTTCTTTTTATCTGTATAGTAACTTTAATGCTATGACTGGGTGGTGGTGTGATCTGGGAGCTAGAAACTGTCATTTGCACTTTCTCTTTTGTTTTTATAGGTTGTATAACTTAGTTTTTATGTGGACACAATGCTTATTTTTATTAAGTAGTACCAAGAAGTAATCACACACATATTTTTTTTTTATAAAGGCAACAGACCCGAAATATTATTCTATTTATGTTTACACTTGTGTGTCTACTTATAATATAGAAGCCAGAAGAGAGGAAGATGTCACCTTTGTGCATGGAATTCTTCCCCTATTTTTCCTATTGTGTTTAAGTGAAATTTCGTAATTAAATTTGCACTTTTTTTTCCTAAATCTTTTATTTTTATCAATTTCCACTATTATAAAATCAACTATTAATTGGACTTCCGCAATGTTACACATTTAACCACAATTTAAGATCTTTTTAAACATAAAAATAACAAAAAATATTCAAACTTCAATTCTCCTTCAAGGATAAGAAAGATTTGAGTTTACTTCAAATTGATAAAGTGGACTTTGCACACCCATAACTATATTAAAGACTTTAACAAACTATGATTTTCTCAAACAGTAAATAGAATGATCATATCCTCAGAAAGCATCTCTTATTTTACCAATTGAAGTCTTTCCAAGTCCTCAGATGGTTAAAAGAATGGTCACATTCTCAGAAAGCATCTCTTATTGTAGTCTCTCAAAGTCTTCAAATGGCAGAAAAAATGGTCGCATTCTAAGAAAGTGTCTTAAACTCCTCAAACAGTAGAAATAACGCTCGCATCCTCAGAAAGTGTTTGAACAGTAGATAAAACGGTCGAATCCTCAGACAGTGTCTTTTGTGTTTCTGAATGAAGTCTCTCGAAGTAGACAACCAATTCACAGTGCGCGGTATGTGGGAACATGTCTACAGCAACTGCTCGAATAGGAACCCAGGGAGCACCACGATAAGTTTTGGAAGATGGAAGTGCCAAGCTCACAAAGTTTTTCATTGCCGCTTTGGGATCACACGATAGAAACACCAGCTTGGTTAGATTTTCAATTCGACGTAGTTGCACCAATGCATTTCGATCTGGGGGAAAAAAAGGATTACAAAACAATAGCCTCTATTATATTTTAAAAATAGTTCTAAATAAAATAAATCACAAATAAGTTGAAATTTAAACTGATTAATAACTTAGTTTACAAGCAAACAATCACAACATATTTACATTTAATGTGTCAATCTATGTGCCTTGGTTATTACTTTTACTTATAGACATGATGTAGTTCAGTGGTTTATTCCAAATTGTTTTGCTATAAATGTAAAAGTTAGCCAATCCTTGAAATAATCTACAGTAAAAGTCTGATAATACAGCATGCTTGGGACTTAAGTAATGCCGGATTAGCAAATCGGCAGGATTATTGGACTATATCTGTGTAGTGAGATAAAAATGAGGAAAATAACTTTGAAAATGATGATAAAATCACACCCCTCTCATCCGACTTCATGGTCTCCAGTTTGGATATTATATATACAGCTAAGACTGTAGACTCACGCAGGCCAGCTCTGGGTGGATCAACTACAGCAATCA
Organism: Timema shepardi; assembly: GCA_902151425.1. Classification (NCBI taxonomy): domain Eukaryota; kingdom Metazoa; phylum Arthropoda; class Insecta; order Phasmatodea; family Timematidae; genus Timema; species Timema shepardi. The sequence goes on along the minus strand of CABFVX010000044.1, from coordinate 589,434 downwards.
CATCTTTCTTGGTTGCACGATTGACGATCGACGAGATGATAACCTCAGCTCGTCCAGCGAAAAACTCACAGTTGGTCACATTGTTATTGACAGCATTAGTTTTAGCGTCTGACACTGCCTCGGTGGATATCTCTAGCCCGAGAACCTGACCACAATACTGTATCAACAATATATGTACAAGTTACACTTCATAATAAGTTTGTCTCAACATTTATAAACACATGAGATAACACTTCAGTTAGAAGTGTGCGAGTGAGAGTTTCTCACTTAAGAGTCAAGTTTAAATAAAATCACAGGTTTTTTTTTCAAGTTCAAGTAGCAGAGGGCATTCATTATCTGCACAATAAATATTTCAAGTTGAATTTCTTTAGGAGCTCAATGCATAAACCATAAATGAGTATAAAAATAATTTTTTATTAGTTATTTTTGTCAAAAATTTGTAATCACACAAATTTGAATTTTTAAATAAGCTGGATATAAATATACAATTTTTTTTTAGTTGGACAAAAGTAAATATTGAGGGAATATATATGCTACAAAATTATATCTTAAAAGTGAATATAATTAAATGAACTAGGAATTTTCAAGAAAAAAGATCAAATATTTCCATATTTCGAGTTTCCATAAGTCGAGTTAAAGCATCTACTAAAACTCGACTTGAACTTGAATTTTTGAGTACTCACATACCCCTAACTTCAGTATTTGGATGCCACATGGCCTCTTACTCATCAAGAAAACGGAAGAAAAAGTTGATTAATCATTCCCTAAGGTAGGTTTTCTTTTATTATTTGGTTAACAAATCTCAAATTTCTTATTTTTACAGTAATATAATAATGATGATATCTAATGCAACCAAAATTATGACTTGATGTTCTGAGTCTTGAAATTTTAAAAATTCAAAATTTCAAATCCAAATAGATCTCAGATTCAGATTCAATGGAATACAACTTTAAATTCAAATCTTAACAAACTTAGACCATAATTTAACTTTTTAAATAAACTTAACTCTTTCTGTTATAATAAACACAAAAACAATTTTTTCATAACATTTTATGTAGGGCCTAAGTCATGTGACCAATATTTGTGTTTTATTTTAATGAATCAGGATTTTAAAAGGTTTTCATATTTTTACTGAGCTAGACTAAAAAAAATATACTTTACATAAGAGAGGTTATGTGGTATAGAACACTAGGCTAAATCATGGTTTAAATTAGGAGGGATAGCCAGCACACTTACCTAGGTGATACTGGAGTAGAAATTGTTTAGATATAACACTAAAAAAACACATAAAACACTTAAAAATGTGTTTATGTGTTTTTTAGTGTTATATCTAAACAATTTCTACTCCAGTATCACCTAGGTAAGTGTGCTGGCTATCCCTCCTAATTTAAACCACACTTTACATAATAGGTGATTTAAAAAACAACAAAACATCATCATCGTCTCTAGCCTGTGGCCGGGTCAGTGAGTAAAATGCCTCCATCTTCCACCACTCTTCCCTTTAATTTCTTCCATTGTCTCCTCTCATGCACTTTCTGTTATCTGCTTCTTCCATCTCTTTCTCGGCCTCCCTTGAGGCCTTTTCCTGACATATTTCATTTCCATCATTATCTTTGGAATCCTCAATACTTGCCCATACCATCTCACCTTTGCTTCATCTACTATTTCATCTACTCCCTGTACCCCAGATAACATGCTCTTCACAAACTTCATTCCCATGGCCTCCACTTTCCTAGTCTCTCTTATATCCAATGTGCATGTTTCTACTGCACATGTGACAATGGGTACAAAGTACGTCCTGTACAACACTTGTGAGTGTGTGAGTGCTGTAAACACACCTTGGAGAGCGTGAGACCGATAGATCCTGTGCCACAGCAGATATCCACCAGAGTGGTGTCCAGCGTGGGTTCCACCAGCTCCCTCACAGAGCTGTACAATACCTCTGCAGCCGTCGTGTTCACCTGGAAGAACGCTTCTGGCGAAATTCGGAACGTCATTCCGAGAAGTGTCTCGTTGATGTGAGTTTCTCCCGCCAAGTGTTGCAAGGGGGGTAGTTCCTTGCCAGACTGTCTGTATGAAAAAAAGTGTTAAAAAAGAACAGCATTTTACATGTTTATGAATTAAAAATACATCACATATTGTAGGGGTGTGCAAAATCTTTTTCAATTCAAAACAAATTTGAATCGAATATATGAAATATTCTCGAAGCTGAATCAAAGTTTTTGTTAGTTGTTTTATGAGTTAAAAAATAGTATATTGTGGTTATTTATATGTCAGACACATTAGATATGTTGGTAGTGTGTGTGTGTCTGTCGATTGAGCTAAGAGTCTCGGGTTCAATTCCTGCAATGCCAAAAATTTATCATTGGTGAAATGTGGATTTACCCTTTCACAGTGAGAATTAATGGTCAGAGGACTGGATTATGTGCTTGTCCTAGTCTTAAGTTAGATTATAAGGCATATGAAGCTACTAATAGGCCTAGAAAGCAAGGAGTGGAAAATATACGACTTGAATAAAAAACTGATTCAGGCCACAGACTGGAAACAATAATGGATGTAAAGGTTAGTTATATAGCTTTATGTACTAAAATTACTTGAAAAAAATGTATAATTGCAAAAAATTTTGGAATATTTGGTTTTATTCTGATAAATAAAGTTACAATCAAAACTTACAAATCAATTACTTCAGATATTTTCCATATTAAAATTAATTTGAAAGGCATATATCAGCTTAGAATAGCTATAATTGAGATAAATTGAGAATTTTAGCTGTCAATATTTTTAATCACAAAGCTTCATAATACTCTGGCCTGAATTTTTTTCGGAGTGAAGTTGAAGCTGATAATTGTTTCAAAGCCAAATCTTAAGTTGTTAAGCTTTGCACACCCCTATCATCTAGTTTTTCTATAATTAAGGATTAGTGAAAACGGTGTTTTGAGAAAATGTTGATTTAAATTTGGGTACCCATAAGGACATATGCCAACACACTTTTGACAGTCTGTGAAGACCTACAGTGTGTTTGAATAAAACTAAGGCTATACCCCCGTATTAAAAAAAACACATCTCTTTAATTCATAATATGCAATCACCTAAGAAAAGGGCATGTGGCACCACACACCCTCTTGAGTGTGACAATTTTACAAATTTATTTGAGGTATTTAACATGCAGTTTCTGAACCAACTGATTTTATTGGCACACGAGAATTTCTGTAAGTAAAAGAGAAAGGGCCTACAAATTTTTCCGGTAAAGCTATTTCTACGTGTATCTTAAGTGTTCTTTTATATGCCACAATTTATATGGGACCGATAGTTTTACTTCCCCTCCAAAGGAAGATGTGCTATGAATTTCTATTGCTCTAGGAAAATTTGTCTACACTGGATGGGTTTGAACGCACAAACATCAGGTCCTGATGGGAGCACTTTAACCCAAAACCATTAAGGTCGACTAAAACTTATATTTACTATTTGTTTTCCACTAAATTTTAGAAGCTATTACAATCATAAGTATACATAAATTAAGCTAAGTGTATAAAGCTGAGAAAAGTATAGTTTTAGAATAAATATACCCACATTTGCATGGGTGAAAGTGGGAAACCATTTAAGGAAAAAACACCCCTTATTGATTCAAATATGAGATTGAACCGTGATCCAGTCCAACTCGAGAGTGACGCGTTAGGACCATGCGGTTACTGATGCGGGTATTGTTATTAACTTAAACATAATACTCACTTCTTAACAATATACTGTAAATAGAGCGATGTCACATTGCAGATTTTTCCTTCTTCGTTAAAGAAGTAATTCTTGACATCTTCTTTGAGCTTCTCGAGCTGTACATCTGGAAGTAACTGTGGGTGGATTCCGATTATCAGCATTAGTTGACCTGTGCTGTTGGACAATCGGGCCGTCAACTGACGCCAGTTGCCCTCATGCGTCTCGGGGTTGAATACACCAAGCTCAGACTGCTGTACAAACTTTTCAAAGCTCTGAAATGCAAAATAATATGTTTTAAAATGGCAAAGAAAAAAAAGTCAATCAAAAGTATTCTGAAGTTGGTTATTCTTGAGAAAGTAACACTTAAGCCCTCATGCGTCTCGGGGTTGAATACACCAAGCTCAGACTGCTGTACAAACTTTTCAAAGCTCTGAAATGCAAACTAATATGTTTTAAAATGGCAAAGAAAAAAAAGTCAATTAAAAGTATTCTGAAGTTGGTTATTCTTGAGAAAGTAACACTTAAGCCTTCCTTGACCTAACAAATAAATTTGTAAATTTCTTATGCTATGTATGAAGTGTGCTAAGCATTAGTTGTTCGGGCATGAGTTGGGTGAGTACATCAGATATGGAGGAAGCAAGGTTGAGATGGTATGGTCATATAATGAGGATGTTGGAGTATATGAGATAGTAGAGTAAACAAGGATAAAATGATATGGTCATGTATTGAGGATGTTAAAGTACATGAGATAGTAGATGAAGCAAGACAAAGTGTATGGTCATGTAATCAGGATGAAAAAGGAAAGGATCCTCAGGAGAAATGGAGTTTTTAAGTATGTAGGGGAAAAGTCATCCGACACCTTATCTCAGTCAGTAGCATGTCTGCCTACTGAGCTAAGGGTCCTGGGTTTGATTCCCGGTGTGGCCGAAAAATTTATCATTGGTAAATTAACAGCCGGGGACTGGACGTTATTCCTGTCCTAACTCAAGTTATATGAAGCTACGACAGGCTTAGTAAGCTGGCAATGGAAAATAAATGGCTTGAATAAAAACCTGACCCAGACCATAAGCTGAAAACAGTTATGGGTGTAAAACTGAGGAAAAGATCAAAAGAAAGACTAAGAAAGAGTTGGGAGGAGCAGACAACAGCACGTGTGTGAGTGAGATGAGAAGACTGGAAGTATAAAGAGGAAGATGGATGGATTTTACTAAAGTGGCCCAACCCGGCCACAGGGTGGAAACAATGCATTAGGATAATATAAGTGAAAAACAGTAACACCTATTTACAAACAATTCAACGTTTTGATGCAGGAAATACCATGGTAGAATTAGTTCCAAATATAGTTATCAATAAGCTACAAACTTTTGCAGCTTCCTTCATCCTTGTAGGAATATGGCTGAGACTATCGACAGGTGCCACACCGGTGAATCCTCGAACATAGCTGCCCAGACGAAAACCAACGGTTCTTTCTCCAGTGTCTTCATTTAGCCCTGACACACATGAGCACAACTTAGGTTAAAAAAAACACCAAATTATTTTAGCCTATTCTTTGAAACAATCAAACAATAAAAATTATGTCAAATTATGGATGGATTTTTTTGAACCCTGGGAGCTATTCAGAATTTTAAAATAAATACAATTTGAGATTCAAAAACAGGGTGGCTACAGAACTTCTATTATCTCTTTAAAGAAAACTTTAATCCAATTATTTAGTGGCTGCCTTTGGAGAAAATATAATTTTACTGCTCAATCCCTCAATCTAGGTTTCGTTTTATCGGAACTCATCGGGAGAGAGTGTGAAACGCGCAACACAACTCTCTTGAAAAAAAAAAGATAAAAAATTATAGGAACAAATTATATCGGTCTCCTCACTTTGTACTTTACAAAGAAGCTGATTGTACGATAGATGTAGATCATCTAGTCCACTCTAGCGCTCTAAAGGTCAATGATTTAACTCATCACTATTGGGATGTAAGAAGGTGAATGGAAGAACTCCAGTATGATGGCCATTAGCAACCAAACAATTATTTTAAGCTATTACAGTATCTATCATAGGCTATTATATTGGGCTAAGTCAACAATAAGTAGCATAATAACTTAATAACTAGGGCCTGGACTCGGCCACAGGTTGGAGACAGTTCATGATGATGATGATGATGATTTATTCAACATAAATACCTTAAAATGAATAAGAAATTCCTAAATATGCATACAAATTATTCTAAAAGGAGGAAAAAACTAATAAATTATTACCTAAAATTACATAATGACAAAAAACGAAGAAAAAAAACCTATAAAATATATACATTTCTACAACCAGGGGATCATGAACAGAGTTTATGTACTTAAGAGCATTGTAAGTATAGTGGTAGATTGAAATATTTTTAATACACAGGCATCTTACAGTATTTGAAAGAACCATCTTTAAATTTTTTATGTTGATGATATTTGGTATAAGTCATAATGATGAGAGGACCATCCCTAATTGTAAGTGCACTGTGTGTGTCATTGCATCTTACAACAAGGAGGTTCCTCACAAATCATACACTCAATTAGATCATGTCTACTAAACAAACTCGATCAACATTACAATCCACATAAATATGACAAGAGAAAAAATGAATTGTGTGGGTTGGTTTAAGTTTAGTGCTAGACAATTAAAACAACAGTTCATGAGGAGCATGTTAGCCTTTACAAGGAGAAACAGGATAAGGGATGAAGTTGTACAGGAAAGAGTGGGGGTGCAGATAGTAGATGAGATAGTAGAGAAAGCAAGGCTGAGAATGAAATGGGCATGTAATGAGGGTAGAAAAAGAAACAATGCTAAAGAGAATTATGGAGATGAAGTGTGTAGCAAAAAGAACATAAGGGAGGCTGAGAAAAAGATGGAAGAGGAAAATAACAGAAATGGTGCCAGTAAGAGAATACTAATGGAAGCAATTAAATGAGGAATAATGGTTAAGGGATAGAAGAAGATAGAAGCATTTTACTAAAATGTCATGGTCAGAGACTGGGAACAGTTGATGATGATGATTTGAAAAAACTCCATAAAGTTGTTAAAGAAATTCACACAATAAATGCAACACAAATAACCCACTACCCCAAGCTCATTTAGTCTCAGTGTTTGCTATGGTGCTAATCTTAAATTATTATTATTATTATTAGAACCGCGTCTTACTACCCGTTTGGGTTATATGCACTTACGCTAATGTGTAAAGGTAGGGTGATTGTGAGATGAAATGAAGGACCTATAGTTTAACGTGGAATCCGAACCACGGTGGAGGCCTGGCATTCCACACATTCACAAGTTGTGGTTAATACACATCGTCAGAGGTGAAGGAAGGGTTTGGAAATCAGATAAATCTGTGCCGGGACTGAGGATTGAACCCCGGCCGCCAGCACAGAAGTCTGACACCTTACCCCTAGACCACCAGGTCACCCGCTAATCTTAAACACTGATCAATTTTAGTAAATGAAGGATTTCAGAAAATGGTGTCAATCTATACCCAAGTCTTTAAATAGAGATATCAAAGTCAGAACATTTCAAAAAATCTTAAAGTATGTACCTTAAAGAAAGAAAATAAACCAAAGTCAACATGTCATTCTTACCAACAGAAAATTCACATTTATTGCGGTAACCATCGCAGACGGGTGATCTTCGAATATCCCAGAGTTCACATGGTAAGCCGCCATGTTTGACTTTCTGGCCGTCTAACCAAGAAGCCAATGCAGAATTGCCTCGAACTAGCTTATGTCCTAAATCTATCAACAACTCTTGAATGTTTTCTTGCTTTCGTTTTATCTGTTTAGAATAAATAAGTTTATTCATAAATTGAAAAAAAAAACACTTGGACAAGGAACTCGAGTCTAACCCAGGATGGGCAACAATACTTTACCACTGAGCTATCCAGGAATCGTTCCTTGTCCAAGGTCATTCTTCACACATAGTTTAAGGCAGAGTCTGTGATGGATGTGTAGAAATTATAATTTTACATGACTAGTGAAGGTTAGATGATGGAAATAATCTTTCAGTTAGTTTAGCAGCTAGGCTCAATAAACAAGTGGAAAACTTTACAAATTATTTAACTTGTCAACATAAATTAGAAATATTTTATTGAAGCTGCCTTTGTTGGCTCAAAAACGTAGAAATTTATGATAAAAATAAATTGTAAAATGCACTGCACAGACTTTATTCCTTTATCTAAAAATGGAGACATTTACTTAAAACGCGTATTTGACAACATAATATTACACATTGTTGCAAAAACATAATGGGGAAAAAAGAGCATCACATTCCATCAAAGGTAATAAATTATATAATATACACTTTTAGAGAAACATCTTGACACACAAGTAAAAGTTCTATTCACCAAAGAGCATTAGACTCAACTCCCGAAATGTTTTCTTTAATAATAGCCTACTAAAAATGTACAATGATAAAAAGTTATTTGTATCTCAAATAGTTGCGGGAATATGATCAAAATTGGAGATTACCACTGATGTAAGTCCTTAAAAGTCATTTTCATGGGAAAATAAGTTGCTATTTTATTTTTAGTATTAAACAATGCCTAGATACCAAATTTAATCAAATCATTAGAAAAGATTTCAAGGAAATTGATTTCCCCCCCTCCTTTTGACTTTCAGTAAACTAGGCCTACCCTTAATTTTAGGGTTGAATATCTAATTTAAAAAAAATACTTGTGGGAACCTTATAAAAGCCCTAAATACCAAGTTTTAGCCTGATCAGTATGATATTTTTATCAATTTTTCAGTGTCAAGGGGTCATGAAACATTGACATTTATCAACATCTTGAGTTTTTTTTACAATCACAATACTTATCTCTCTGACAGGTCGAGAGAAAGTAATAATACTGTTGTTAGTAGGCTATACTGAACATTTTGTAGGTGATTTGAAAATATACTTTGAGGCCTTTTCTTTAATAAAGCATTTGTCAACCTCGGTGGACTTGGGGTAAGGTGCTTGCTTCAGGACTCAATTTTAGAGGATTCAAATCCATCTGAGATCGACAGATTTTTATTGAGCAATAAAAATCCTTAGCAGAGCTTCCTTTGGAGGGTAAGTAAATCCGTTGGTCCCATGTCAATTGTGGCATGTAAAATAACTCTGGAAGGTATCTGAAAATAACTTTCCCGGCACAATTTTTAAGCTCTTTCGCTCTCGCTCATAGAAATTCTCGTGTGCTGACATAATAAGCTGGTTCAGAATGAGCATGTTAACTATCTCAAATAAATAAAACAGCTTAGTGACTAAAATATATCTAAAGGACTACATAATTTTTAAAGTTACCTGATCTTCATAAGATATATTCCAGTAAGGTGTGGTGGAGTCTTTCAGACATTCCTCCTGAGACCGACCATCTGGTTTTCTCTTTTTATCCTGTGTGTCAGATTTTTGTTCACAAACAATCTGCTTTCTCTTCTTTACGAGTGGATCTGGTGCTGGGTTTGCCTTCTTTTAACACACATTCCAATAAATGTGAAAATGACAGTGTGGAAAAGGAAACAAAAGGGTGTTTTATGATAATTATGTTACTATTTACTTAACCATAAGCAGCAACTGAATACAATTTGAATGGTATGACAAGCATAGGTACATAATTTATGATTTAGTCTTTGGAATTTGTCACAATACTTTATAAAAAATCTACCCTTAAATAAATTTTTCAATGAAAAACACGTATCTTTACATTGTTATATATCAAGAAGGTAAGGCATTTTCTAAATATTGTAAGAAACTATTTTCGAAAAATTACTTTTTTGATAGGCTTTAATTTTAGATCTAGGATTAAAATCATAATTTGACCTAGAGGTGTGACCGCATTGCATCTAAATATGAAGTTTGGATGAAATTCATTGAACTGCTTCAACTGTAGTCTCAGTTAAAGACAGACATAAACATAAACCCCATATTTTTGGAGTTGGGGGCACACAAAACATCAAAATTAACCATAACCTAGAGATTTTCACAGCGTCTTACTACCTGTTCAGGTTGAACACATTTGTAGAAATTGCGCCAATATGTTAAAGAGGAAGGTTATATTTAGATGAAGTGTATCCACATTTGTGTGGAGTGTGGAAAACCATTTAGGGAAAACCACCATCAGTACAATTGACTGAGATTAAAACCTCGATACTGTCATTGGCAGTCTAGTTTATTGCGAGAGTGATGCCTTAGATCATGCAGCCACCAAAGCTGGTTATCATACTAATGTTGGCAAATATTCAGACATATTTAAGGTCAATTGAGTAGACCTAAGTCTGCCATTATGTTTATCCCTGAGACGACTGCTGATTATTTATGTATTGACCATTTTTGAAAAGCTTACATTCAACTCTCAACATTTAGAATTACCTCTGCTGAAAGAACCTTGCTCTTCCAAGTATATCCATTCAAAGCTTTGATGGCATTTAGCCTGTCTTCTTCCGAACGGAAACACACATAAATCCAGTTCCAATAATTGCCTCTTTTGGGAGGCTTGACTTTGTTGGATCCAAGCTTAAGCTTATCGTTCAGTAGTTTCTTCAGCTCCTGTAATTAGAAATATATTAAATTAGCGTTTTTGTTTCACTTCTGTGAGCTATAATTAAAGCCCCTTAGTAGTTATATCAACAACTTTGGAAGGTAAGAGATCTTAAATTTGTTTTGCCTTCAAAGATTACTCATAGAAACTTACAGCAATGCCATAATACTTTGGAAGACCACGGATTTCAATCTTAAACTTCTCAGATGTGAAATCATTACGATCTAAATAAGCATAAGGGTCATCTTTTTCTAAGGTTTTCCCATCAATTTTACTGTCAAAGGTTTCGTCAGTTTCAATGAGTTCTTCAGAATTTTCGAGTTTCACCAAGTCAGCTGCATCTGTCTCACCACAGTTTCGAATGTAGGGAACTGTTGTGCCATCCATTATCTAAAACAATAACAAAATTAAGTATTTAAACTAACACAGGATTTTTGAAATTTATGCCTGTATCATACATTTAAGAGCTTAAGGTACTTACATACTCTATGTAAGAGGTCTTTTTTTTTAAACTCAACACCAACCATGAGGTCCTTCAAAGGTTTAAAGTGAGTGACCACATTTTATGTTTTTCTAACTTACTGAACTACTATATTATACATTTAATATTGCTGTTGCATATGGCCATTGGCCACATGGTTAAAGGCGTCCTTTTGCAAGTCTAGACTGCCAATGACGGGAAGATCAGAATTCAAATCTATGTCAGGTGTATCGAGTTATTTTCCTAAATGGTTTCAAACGCTTTCCCTCTCAAATGTGGGTACACTTCCTCTAAATTCAACCTTTGGTGGACAGCTTAATCATGAGATAAATTTATTAAAGAAATAGATATAATAACTGCATGATTTTTAAAAAAGTACTTGTATTGCCCCTATGTATCTATGCGCCCCACCAAATAATATTGCAAGGGAGTTGTCTATAAATGTGTATTGGGCTCAAACCCCTGATATTTTAGATGAAAAAGGAACAAAATAAATATTTATTAGAATTCCTTTATTTGCCAATATCATAATTGGACCCCAACTTATATTTAATCCACGTATTAAATGATTGAAATAGTACTTACAATTGTCTTTAAGTTAAAATACACAGAAATAACATAATTTTTAGAAATATTAAGTAATATTTGAGTTTGAGTCTCAAACCTTGAGATCACAGATTAATGTAAAAAAAATCAACATTAGTTCACAGATCACGATGCAGCAGTCAATGAATAAATGGTATTGAGAGACTAAAAGGAATCTTATTAAAATGCCTTGAATATTATAATAGTTTCAAATCGAAATTATTAAGAACATTAATTAATTTTTATTAAGACAGAAAATTCGAATTTTTCTGTCTATTTTTCAAGTAATTTAGTTTGTTGAGTCATACATTTAAAAGCCGTTCTTCTCATTATAATATTTAGTTTTTAATTTGATGTTGTTGAATTATAACGAGAAAACGTTTATGTTTAGAGGTTGTAGACCAATTGAGAATAGCTAATTATCAGTTTTATATGTTTATTAATAATCAGAAATAAACATTAATACATATTACGAACAAGAAACTATACCCGTACAAGACAACGAAATAATACGTGCGCGGCAACAATCATGTTAGAGCATACATTTTTCTGGTTAATGACATTCAGAGTAACCTCTATTCGCTCTTTATATACCTAGGCTATTCTAACAACTTATTGATAACAACGCATTTTATCGAGAAGTAGAAATTAAAATTTAGCTGGCAGAATTGTAGTGACTTGATCAAATTGCGAGATAGATATTTTTCTTTATCCCTAGTGCTACGAGCATTTCTTTATCTATGGCTACGAGCGTTTGTGAGATTATTTTGATTACGTAGTATTTGATTTGTTGTAAACAGAGTCAAAGATTGTAACTTGATTAATTCATCTATAATAAGTTGAGAGCAATGAGCATAATTAAACATTTATTGTGCTGTGACAATATGATCTTCCTATGATGTTACATTATGGAACATGCAAATATCACTTTTCAACTGTTAATAATTACTAACTTTATACACACATATTTACGGATAATGCGGATTTGTATATTCAAAAATTCTCTATACTTAACATATACAGATTAGACACTTGTCGTTGTTTTACAAATAGTTGCTTTTAGATTATGGACTGATAGTATAATGACATGGTGCTACATATATAAAAATAGTATTAATTATTATGAAAATGAAGCTATTTAAACTGATAGTCCACCATAAAAATTTTAGTGGTAAGATTTGCTTTCATTTGAAAATACATTCACACAAAGTTCATGATTATATTTAGATTTAAGATTAATTGTTATCATTAAGAAGATAAATTAACTTTACTTGAAGTGTAAGTAAATATCTGATCTATAAAATCTAATGTAAATTAATAAAATAATAACTGGCCTTAATCCATTGTTGTATTTATTACCAACGGCAACCATCCTTTAAACCTGCTTTGGTGGCCGCATGGTCTAAGGCGCTAATCTTGCAATAGACTAGACTGCCAATGACGGGGAGATCAATGTTCGATCCTGGCAGGATGTACTAAAGGTGGTTCTTCCAAAAAAGTGTTCCACTCTTCTGACACAAATGCGGCTAAACTTCCTATAAATTTGACCTTCCAAATCTCCAATTCATTAGTGTAATTAGTACATATGATAAGCTGAATGAGTATTGAAACGTAGGGTAAAAAATAATTATTTTGAGTTGGCTCACCAACACCGATTGATGTACATAATAGAAAGGTCCCAACTTGAATTCAACTCTTGACTGTTTGCACTAGAATTGATTTTTCCATAAAATGGATTTCCACCCTCTTTCTAGGGGAATGTTTTGTTAATTCATTGTGACTACTATTAGATTTTACAGTATTTATGGTATATTAAAAAAAATTACACACTATTCAGCTACTGTAGCTATTATTACCCAACTCCAACTGATCCTACTTTTGTACTGGTATAAGATATGAAAATTTTATCATGGGAATAATTTGAGATAGCAAATTGTCACAATAAGCCATATTATAAGTTCATACATGGGTAGGCAAATGTCAAAATAATTATACTTAAATGACATAGTAAAATATTTCTATGATCAATTTGATTTTCTTACACTTCTCTCAAAATGTACACTCTACTTTTTTTTTTGCCAAGCCTAATTGTGAAACATCTATTAGTATATATGGCACTATTTAAATTGCATGGTAAAATAATATTTAATTTTAATTTTCTCTTGTTTAACAAGTAACTTACATATTAGCCTATTCACTATTTCATTCAAATTTTTATATTTGCTCATTTCCTGATACGCATTGGAAATGTTCATTGGTGGATTAAAAATGACATTTTAATTTTAATCTTATTAGTTTTATTTATTTTTTTTTAATGCCATTTTCAGGCGAAGACCTGATAATAAATCCAAAAGATTTCCCCGGAATCAACAAAGGTGACATTGTTGAAATATATCATCCAGAAGATGAATTCAGTCGGCTTCTTTTACAAATCACATCTTTCAAGGAAGACCTACAAACAAGAGGTTAGTATTGTATTAATGGGGATGTTGTATGTACACCATATTGAGACTTAATGCAGTTTAAATCTTATTATTGGCTTAATAAATCATCATTATGAACAGCTTTCAGCCACTGGTTGGGTTTGTTTGGAACATAATTCTCTTCACTGCCTACTTTTCTCCCACCATCTCTCCCCCTCCCCCTTAGCCCAGTCTTCTCCTCTTACCTCCACACGCCTCCTTACTTTCTTTAGCCATTTGTCCCTTGGTATTCCTCTCGGCTTCCATATCCAACATCCTACTGGGCATCCTTTCCCTCTCCATTCTTCTCACATGGCCATACCACCTTAGCCGTGCCTTCTCTATCCTGTCCTGTACTGCCTCTTCCCTTACTATTCTTCTTATTCTCTCATTTCTCATGCTGTCAAATTTTGTCACACCGATCTTGCTTATCAGAAATCTCATTTCACTCTCTTGCTGTCTGCTTTTACCCTGTTCCTTCATTACCCAGGTTTCTGCAGCGTACGTCAACATTCCCACCCCTTTTCCACGTTGAGGGAGGTGGGCAACAACACGAAGTAGGGAGTTTCTGTGGGGGTGAAGTACATTGGGGCCTATGTGTGCCCCATGATCACTTTGGTAGCTGTGAAGGCCCTGCAGGGCTGAACCTTGAAAAGTGACGGCTGATTGGGCTTTGGTGAAACTACAATAGGCCTAGCAAGCCGGTAGTGGATGAAAAATTGTTTTCAAAATAGGTTTACCGTAGTAAACATGTTCCATAAATACTTCTCAAGCCCACAGTGCTACAAATAAATCTCCATGTGTTTGTGATTAGTGAGGTCGAGGGCAGTTCTAGGCTATCATATTTCATTCTTGTCCAGTACTGTACTTAAACTATTTGAAACTGTAATAGTGTTCTAGTGATGCTGTCTGTCTGTATGTCTGTATCTTGGCCTTGGGCCAAAACCATTTTACTGATCAGGCTAAAACTTTGTATCTAGGGTTTCCATAAGGTTCCTCAGAGGTGTTTTTTGGAATTAAATATCTATCTCTAAAATTAAGGGTACATTAGTTTACTAAAGGGGAAAAAAAAACTATGTTGTCAAAATCCGCTCTAGTAAGTTTGATTAAATTTTAGGCACCGTTTAACATTACAAACACAATGACGACTTTCATGAAAATTACATACTAAGGGTACTTTACATAAGAAATTTTCAATTTTGATCATATCTTCACAACTATTTGAGATATGAAATAACTTACTGTTGTAAATCTGTATTACTATTCATAATTCAAATCTTTTATTTGAAATATATTTGTATAAAATCAATAGTTTCTGAGCTATAGTTAAATACAGAGTGGCGCAAAAGTTGGTTTCCCTTTACACATTTTTTTTTAGCAGCACGTCTTACTAACTGTTCGGGTTATACGATTATCTACTAATTGTACTAATAGTTCTATGGATTAGGATGGTTATATTAAAGGCATTGTACCCGCATTTGCATGGAGGGAGAGTGGAAAACCATTTTGGAAAACCACCCTCAGATTTGAATCTCAATCTTCTCGTCTTTGGCAGTCTAGCCTAATACAAGAGTAGTATGTTAAACCATGCGGCCATCGAAGCGGGTCACAATTATTTCACATGTATATTTCACAAATAATGTTCAAACTGTTTTCCATTCTTTTCAATACATTTCATAAAATGACACAACAAAATCACAAATATGTGGCAGTAAATATTTATATTCATTAATGACATAAAATACTATCAAATGTTATGTCTTTTATTAATTATTAAGTGGAAACTGACTTTTGTATAATCCTATATGTATATTTTTTATGGAGTTATTTGAGGATTGACATTGATTGTTATGCCCTTTGGTGGACATATATGTTCCTCTTTTCTCATTTTCTCAATGTTTTTGTAACTATATTTTTTAATTCATTCCTGGTGGGAATGTTTCTGCAACATTGTATATTTTTTTCATTTTGCAGTAGGCCTAAAAATGTCTTTATTTTAATATAAAAGAGAAATAACGTCTGCGTGTTACACTACTATTCTTTTTCAGAAACAATTAGCGTTGAGCAGAGCATCGCGACTGCGTTCCAACTGAGAACTTACGCAGATGTTTATATGAACATTGTGAAACCTGCCGACGTAGCCTTGGACTCAGTAGAGCTGACTTTCAAGGATCAATACATGGGGAGGAGTGAGATGTGGAGGTTGAAAAATAGTCTTGTAAGTTACTTAAATTTGCACATCATCTTCATTTTCTTTGCCAAAGTTAATCATAAGAGTCATCTAATTAATTAACTATTAATTTTGAATTATAGACATGTATGTTGCTTAATTTTTATTTCAACTCATGTATAAACAAAACATAGGTCACTAAATTATATTTATTTTTATAAGATTAAAAAAAATTCTTATTATTAGAATTTTTCTCATAGGCTTAAGTGAAATTCTGAAAATTGAAAAATGACACCTGGACACGGGAATCTAACCCAGGACCTTTGGCTTAGTACGCCAATGCTCTTACCACTGAGCTATCCAGGAATCGTCCTGTGCCCAGGGTAATTCTTCACTCATATTATAAGGCAGAGTCTATAATGGATGTGCAGAAATCATCGGCTACAAATGTGTGATTTTATTAAGATCACAAACTATCAGATAACGCAGCCACCTTTAACTCATAGACTCTGCCATATAATATGAGTGGAAAATGACCCTGGGCACGGGACGATTCCTGGATAGCTCAGTCGTTTGAGCATTGGCGTACTAAGCCAAAGGTTCCGGGTATTATTTCTCAATTTTCAGCATATGATATCTAGATAGAGTAAATCCTCACTAAAAAGCATAAATAATAGCTTTGGGATTCTTAAGTGAAATTGTTGAGCAAAAATTGTGGTTTGGGGAGTACATAAATAATATAGTAGAGGTAGCATGAGTATGATGGAATGGACATGTAATGAGAATGCTGGAGTACACGATATAGTAGAGGAAAGCAAGAGTAAGATGGTATGGACATGTAATGAGGATGTTGGAGTAGAGGAAGTAAGAATGAGTTGACAGGAACATGCAATTAAAATGAAGAATAAAATAATTTCAAAGTGAATGATGGAGGTAAAGTATGTTGGGAAAAAAAAATACTTCAAGAGAGACCAAGGCAATGGAAGTAGCATTTAACAGAAAGCTAGAAAATTAGATGAGCATAATGGAAACATGATGGAGGAAGAACGGTGGAAGGAAGATTGAGGCATTTTACTAAACTAAGTCAGCCTCAGGTTGGAAACAGTTGATGATGATGGTGACTTATCATTATAGATGATTTATTGTCTTAGAGTGTTTTCAAAGATGTATCTATATTTGATTGAACTTTTATACATATCAAATGGTTGTGTTTCAATTTTTGATCATTTTTACAGGTAAATACTTGTGTTTATTTAAACAAAAAGATTGAGTTTTGTGGTGGTAGCGTCCGATGTCAAGTTCACGAAATGTGGTCCATGGGTGATCGAGTTGCATGTGGAGTTATTACTGATGACACAAAGGTTTGTCATATGTTTCATTTCGATCATCAGAGCCAGTATAGGTGCCTATAAGATGTTAGAATTTTATATTTACTCAGTTTAGAAGACATTTTTTGGTATTTTGTTTGAAACAATGTTGTTTTGATAGATGACCAAGTTCAGGCAAAACATCAAAATCTACATTTATGTGTAATAATATTTCCAAAAATGCTCTTTCTTATTTTATTGTTTAAAAAAAATATTAATTATCTATATTATAAATTTTAGTATTCATCTAAAGAAGAAATCAATGCTTTAATTTTTTAAATAAATAAACTATTACAAAAACAAATATACATATTATAAAACTATACTTTGAGATAAATAAATAATTATTTTATAATCAATTTTAATTTGTATTAAACTAGGATAGTTGATTTTATTGATATCATTACATCTCTTAACAGCTGTTCAGGCTATACGCATATATGATAATTACTCTAATGGGGTAGGGATGAGAAAGGAAGAATTTTAGAGGTGATCTACCCACATTTGGATGTAAGGAGAGTAAAAAACTATTTAGTAAACACAACCCCTAGTAGATCTGACCAGGATTCAAACTCAGATCTCCCTGTCATTCACAAGCCAGTCTAACACGAGAGTGACGCATTAATAATTTGGCCATTGAAGCGGGTATTTTATTCATTATATTCTCTCCTTTGTTTTTCATAGGTTCTATTTTATTGTTTGGCTTTCAGGTGGTGTTTAGGTCAAACACCAGCATGGTGTATCTGTTCATCCAGATGAGTTCAGAAATGTGGGACTTTGATATTCATGGAGATCTTTATTTTGAAAAAGCGGTTAATGGTTTCTTGGCTGATCTTTTTCAAAAATGGAAGGTATGTTGAGTTGACAACATTACTAACTGTTTAATAAAATTAACATTAGGGATGGGATTCTTGAAACCCTTGAATCCTTAAGGATATTTGAGTTCTGAGGATTCGAGAAAGTTTCAGATTCGAGACTCTAATCCTTAAAAAAAAGTATTTTAAGTTATATAAGGGAAATTGATTTTAAGAGCTTTATTACTACTTATTGATGGTTCAGAACCATTTATAATAAAGGACACACTTAACAACCAGACCCAAGAACAGTAATCTAACACTTAACTGAATGTATGCATATTATAATGAATTGATTTATAAGAAAGAATGTTAACATATGGCTACTATTTGTATTTTATGTTAGTCTATTATATCTATATTTACTCTTATGTTCATAATTTTTTCCATGATTTGGATTTGAGATTCTGGATTCAGGATTCAACGGTAGATTGGAGATTCGGATTTGTAAAATAACGGATTTGACTCGACTCTAAATAATAACTATTTTTCCTCTTTATTAGTAGTGTGTGAACTAATATTTTAAGATTAATTTGTACATTCCTTTTTTGTTTATTCATGTGTAATAATTGTTTACATTTAAATTCCTTCTGCAGAAAAATGGCAGTAACCATGAAGTGACAATAGTACTTTTCTCGCGCACATTTTATAAAGCAAATAATTTGGAAGAATTCCCTGGTTACATGCGGGAATGCTTGCAACAGGACTACAAAGGACGCTTCTATGAAGATTTTTACAGGTTTGTTCATACATTTCCCTAGGAACCAGATAGATATTAAAAATAATGGGTTTGGTTGTTCCTACACTGATCATCATCATCATATTCTTCATCATCACCATCATCAGTTTCCATTTTGTGGCCAGGTCAGTTTAGTAAAATGCCTCCATCTTCCTCTATCCTTCCAACATTCTTCCACCTTTAAATGCTTCCATTCTTCCTCTCTCACTTGAACACTTTCTGTTATCTGCTCCTCCCATTTCTTTCTTGGTATTCCTCACAGTCTTTTCCCCCTACATACTTCATCTTCATGTATGACTCCTTAACTTAGTCAGAAGCTTGTCTACTGAGTTAAGGGTCCTGGGTTTGGTGGTACCTGGCATGACCGTAAAATTTATCATTGGTGAAATGTGGGTTTCCCCTTTCACAGTGATGGCTTAGCGGCTGGATTTTGTGTATTTTATAGACTTAAGTTTGATTATAAGTTGTATTCTGTTAAAAAAAAATTGCCAGATCAAGGATGAAATGATTTGGGCATGTGAAAAGGATGGAGATTGGAAGAATGGTGAGGAAGTGGATGAAGGAGGTAGTTGAGAGAAGACCGAGAAGAAGATGGAGGGATGCTGTAAAGGAAGACATCCAGAATAGGGGTGACTGGAGGACCATACATGATGAATAAATGTATCTAAATAGAAAGAAATGGAAGAGACTCACAAATTGTACCTGGTTTTCTTGAACACTAAATTGATAATGATGATAGTTATAGTCAGTTGGTTCATAAACTTCATGTTAAATACCTCAAATAAAAAAATCTTCATTCTTTTGGTAATCTCTCCTTTTCCATCCTCATAACGTGACCATACCATCTGTGATCTAAATGCTTAAATTATATGACTTTCTCTGGAATAAATGTAGGCCTGTGATATATCTTTCTACATGTGTGAATATTCTTCTGAATGTTATTTGTATGAAAGTATGCAAATCAGCACAATATTTCTACAAATTTCATCTTCAGAAAACATTACTAGGTTAGTACTTCCAATTGTAAGTCAAATATATTGTGATAAATGAATATTATATCTGTTTTCAATGCGGCAAATTGTTTTTGCCTTTTTTATTGCAATATTTGTATACTGTTTACAATACCAAAGTATAATAATAATAATAATAATAATCATCATCACTAATTTGTAATTATGTAGGTAAAGGGGTGGCGAGAAATGTTTGATTTTGTCATATATGTAAATATAATAATGTAATTTGACCTCACTGTGGTGACGGGCCCCAAAACAATAATAATAATAATAATAATAATATAATTTGTATATCATATATATAAGCCTTTTGTATCCTATGTCCACACTCAATAGTCCTAATTAAGAGTTAACATTTTGGGACTCTTAGAGAGGAGAGAAAGTTCACCAACTTAACTATTTCCAACCATATTATAATATATTTTTTTAGCACCACATCTTACTGCCCTTTCAGGTTGTACACATATTTACTGATAATGCTAATGTGTTTAGTATGAGGAAGTTGGAATTCATAAGGAGTGTACTCGCATTTATGTGGAGGTAGAGTGGAAAGTCATTTAGAGAGAACCACCCTCAGTAAACTCGACCAGGAGATTTTCCTGTTTTCCTGTCCATTATATTGCGAGAGTGACACCTTGGACCATTCGATCACCAAAGTGGGCTTTATTCAATATACACAACATCTTTTGGGCTAGGTTAAAACTAATTTTTTAGGTCTTTGGCCACGTCTAAGACAATGCTAGCATATTGCCTTTTGTAATTACACCTGAAATGTTGAAAGTTACTATTTATTCAGACCCTAAAACATTAGTTTAATCTTAAACACCGGAAACAACTTACATAAAAACAATTTATTTTGGGCTGTTAAATCTATTCTTTGTCCTTGGTATCATAGAGTGGCTGTCCAGAATGAACGCTACGATGATTGGACCAACACACTGGTTCAACTGCGCCGGCTGTTTACCGACTACCAGAATATTGTCCTGGAGTACCACAAGAGGCCCGGGGTGCCAATCCCTAATTCTGTCAACTCCACCGCAGCTCAAGGAAACTTCCTGGAGGTTCTAAACATGTCTCTCAATGGTGAGAATAAATTGGGACATTATTCATACATTCACTCATATATGCTTTTGTTTCTTCAACCTATGCCATCAATAAATAAAGCTACTCCATTTTTCTTTGTCTCCACCATTTAAGAAAAAATTATATTTTATATTGCTCTCATTTTTCATTAAATGTTTACAGGTTACATGCTAGTACACTATTTCTTCAAATTTATTTTATTACCAACGAGACGCAATGGTTAAATTACATTATCCATTTGTTCATTGACGTTACTTTAATACATCCATTACTGTTACCAGCGTGTGGTTTGGGTCAGTTTTTATTCAAGTCATATATTTTCCTCTATCCGCTTTCTAGGCCTGTCATATCTTAAGATGCCTTATAATATAACTTAAGAATAGGACAGGCACAACATTCAGTGCCCCAGCCGTTAATTCATCAATGTGAAAGGGTAAACCCACATTTCACCAATGATAAATTTTTCGGCCATGGCGGAAATCAAATCTGGGACCCTTAGCTCAGTAGACAGACATGCTACCGACTGAGCTAAGGCGCCAAATAAAAATACAACTTTAAAATTTGAATTTTAGTGACAAAAAAAGTTTGTGTTTTCTAAAAGGCCTTTTTTTTAAATGAAAATTGGACTATGTATTTATTGGATGTTTTTGGACAGTGTTCGAAAAGCACTATTTGGACCGTAGCTTTGACCGCACGGGTCAGTTGTCTGTGGTCATCACTCCCGGGGTAGGCGTGTTTGAGGTGGATCGGGAGTTGACCAACGTGACGAAGCAGAGGATTATCGATAATGGTGTGGGTAGTGACCTGGTGTGCGTGGGAGAGCAGCCTCTACATGCGGTCCCGCTCCTAAAGGTGAATACTCCCCGCAGTGAGTGGATTGTATACTTTGTCTGTGTGAAATTTATGATATTTGTTTTGATTTGTGACACCTTTAATAGTTTTTATATTATTATTAGTGATAGGACCCACATATTCTAGAATTTTCAAACACTCAAACTCTTGAATTCTCTAACCCTCAAATCCTTGGTGCCCTTGATGCCTCTTACAATAAAGGATATTTGAGATTTGTGAAAATATCTAATTCAAGATGTTTTTAAAATATTTCAAAATTCTGAATTAGACTTTTTTTAGAGCTTTATTACTGTTTATTGGTGGCCCATTCCCAAGATAATTATAAGAAAATTTTAGTAACCAGACCTCAGACCATTAATTTAACACTTATATGAATGAATGTTATAATGAATGTTAATTGTTAACCTTTAGTTGTTATTTTTATTTACTGTTAGTCTCTTATATATTTAAAAGTCAACTTATGTTCATAAGTTTTTTACAAGATTCAAATTTGAGATTTAGTTTCATAAAATAGTTGATTCATCTTATCTTTAATTATCATTTTTATTACTATTTTTCCACCTTGTCTTACTACCCATTTGGATTTTAAGCATACATATTGATTACGCTAATGGACTAAAGGTAAGGAAGGTAGAATTTTGAGAAGCTGTACCTATATTTGCATGGAAGATTAGGAAATCATTTAGAGACTAACACCCCAAGTATATCTGATAATGAATTGAACCTCAATCTCATGATCCACAGTCAAATCTATGGGGAAAGTGATTCTCTAGACATTTCAACAATTAAAGCAGGTTTTATATATGTTATAATGCTAGTACTAGCTATTAGCTATTTTACTAACTAAACTTGAGAAAGGAAGCTGAGTGTTATAAATTGATTCATCTGGGCTGCTAATGCTCAAATAATCCTGCATGGTCTTGTACTCAATTTTTGTGTCAAGTAGAACATTTTCTTTTGAGAATTTTTTATCATGACAAAAATTTTTTTATGTTTATAAATATTTTTTAATATGTTATCTGAATTTTTAGAACTGCAACGAGCCACATATTTTTTTATTACAGTTTTTGGATACTTTTTAAGCAGCTCTAAACACATAAACACATTAGAATTGTAAATTTATTGCAAGGAAAATTTTATCCTATCCATCTATATTAAATAATTAAAAAATATTCAGTTTTTTGCAGTGCTTCTTAATACCCATTTGGGTTATGCTTATGGAACAATTACGCTAATAGTTTTAGGGATTAGGAAGGCTATATTTATAGGAAGTGTACCCACATATGTATGTGGGTAGAGGGGAAAACCATTTGGAAACACACCTTCAGTACACCTGTTCGAGATTTGAACCTTGATACCTTTGTCAAAAGTAATGCTTTAGACTATGTGGCCACTGAGGCGGGTATCTAGTTATTAAGTTGTATTATATTTGGAAGAAGGTACAAGAAAGTTGGATAGAAACATATAAATATGTGTTTGATCCTTTTTGTTTGTTTCTATCACCTTTCCTGTACCTTATTCCAACTATAATACAGTTCAATCACTACCTCATTAAGCAAAAAGAGGTTTTCCTTATAGAGATGTAGTTATTAAGTAGTTAATGGTGCTAGTTTACTATTTTCAGTTTCACAATAAAGACACCTCTTTGAATGCTGCAGACGACTACAGTATGCCTCACTGGATTAATTTAAGGTACTAATATCATGTAGATTTTAATTCATGTCTTAAAAACTAATTGTCTTTTTACTTTAATTATAAATGATTGTGAATTGAAAGGGCTAGAGTCCAGTTTATCTTGGGAAATTGGTTTGATTTTATGAATGTAATATAGCAAATAATATATACATATAAACCTAACCCACAAGCAGACTAAATCCTACACCGTCTAATAAATATGTTGGTTCCTTCACAGCTTTTATTCAACAAACAAAAAAGTGGCCTATTCCAATTTCATCCCGAGAATAAAGCTACCCCCCAAGCGGGCTAAACCCTGCCCTGCGGCTGACATAAGGTTTATTCCGTCGGCCAAGTCCAAACTGATTCAGGAAGATGAGTGTATGCCAAATTCTCTGTTTGACTACGATGCTTATGATGCACAGGTGTTTCAGCTCCCTCCGGTGCACACGGCAAGGTGAGTCAAAGATAACATGGGGGCATCTTCCTCGGAAGGTATTCAATTGGCTGAAGAAGATGCCATGTGAGGTTGAAATAATTTAGTGCAGCGGTTCCCAAACTGTGGTACATACAGTTATTCTCCGTTCTAAGCCGCGAGAAGTGAAACCAAACAAGCAAATTAAAGTTGCAAAAAGATAGGGGCTCATCAAATCTTATAAATATATTTGGAGCAAGTCTTGCCAAAAGCAAAACAGATTTAAACAGTGGTTGGAGAGGGTGGCAACATTTATTTGAGCTCATACAGATGGTAGAGCAGCACACCATTAAAAATATCCTGAAATATTAAATATGCAGCATTGTCTTAGTGGTACCCAAAATTACATAAATTGTTGGGGTGGTACGCCATTCAAAATGTTTGAACCGCTGCTCTAGGGTTGTAAATGTGTTGGTGTTTTCAATTTTATCTGTTATTCATTTTTTACAATTTGATCAAGTTTATTTAAGGATGTAATGTAACATATTGATGGAACTTTATTTCATATGTATTACCTAAAATAAAGTGATGTATGAAAATGGTGTGGCAATACCATAAATTAATCATCACCATAATCATCATCATGAACTGTATACAGCCTGTGGCCAGGTCATTTTAGTAAAATACCTTCATATCCCTCTATCCTTCAACCATTCCTCCTCTTTTAATTACTTCTTTTCTTCTCTCACTCACACACTTTCTGTTATCTGTTCCTCAAATCTCTTTCTTGGTTTACCTTGTGCTATTTTTTCTACATACTTCATCTCCATCATTTTCTTAGGGATCCTTTCTATTTCCATCCTCTTTACATGACCATACTGTGACCGAGTCACAACATGGAAGGAAAACAATAGAATTAACTTACCATCTCTGCCTCCATTTGGCTGTTCTACAAGGCCCCCCACACAAACACATCACTTCAGCAACCAGGGCTACGTCCAACTGAGACGAGGAACATTTTCAGCAAGCTACGCCTCAAGGTTGCTATCCGTGCGCGCCAGTGACAGTGCAGTGAAATCAACGGCCAGTCGGGTGGCGCGAGATTTGAAATCTCACCCAGAATATGTGAGGGAATTCTAGAACAGTGCACCCCTCCTTCTCCCTTTCTACTGCCTTGCTTCCCGCGCTGTGAGATCACGTGGCTCTGACTTAGTGTATATAATGGCAGGACTCTAAAGCCATGAAACAGACACATTTCTTCACAGTTTCAAGGTGGGACACTTTGTGTCTATTTATATATTTAATTTATTTGTATCAAAGTTCTGTTTGGGCAACGATGTATTCTAAATTACGTTTTGGACGATATCATTTCATGATTTAACTTTATTTATTATATATATTGGGGCTGCGATTTTTGTAGAAGTCATGGCAGCATAGTTTGAGACTTAGGAATATTTTATTTAGGCTAACATTTCTCATCCGCTTCACGGATTGTTTTGAACCATTAGTACCGCCATTGATAGGTCAAGTTACTGTCATTATTGACAAATCGAATATCCATTGTTCTGATTTGGTTGGTCAAACCTGGGGTCGCGAACCCAGGCCTTTAGTGTATTCATATTGTTAATAGCTAGGTTATTCTGTTTTATGATGCTTCTGTATAATGGCTCTTGGTTCCATTTTTCGAGCCTTAGAATGGCAGTGATGATAACACCTTTTGGGAACTTTTCTTTTTCGTAAGTTATTGGGGAGCCGCCGATGGCGAATAATCTATATCTTGTGTTTATTGCTTGTATGCGGGTTATTGTTGCTACATTAAATTTATTATCATTAGACATTACGGGTTTCTGTGAAGGTCAATTTAATTGTTTGTGGGTCCTCTTGGCGGCCATCTTTTGCTCGGGGTCGTCCCCCATTATTTCATTGTGTATTGTTTATTATGGCCTTGTTTGTG
>CABFVX010000044.1:538885-563283 GCA_902151425.1 Timema shepardi | reverse complement strand
GGGGGTTACAATACCATCTACTTGTACAGTAATGTTATGTAAGTGCCGTGTTGGCCCAAATATGGTACAGCCTCACACTAGGGGTGGACGGGATCCTGAACCCCCAGGAAAAGGTTGGTAATTTGTCTATTCCCATAGGTCAGGTGGGACTGACCCTTTCCCGAAAAGTTTCGGGTGTGAAACATAACAGCGCGGCACTTGTGTTCTAGATGTTATTGCCGACTCATCACTGTTAATCTCTTGTAGCCAGTCTTCTTATTTGTTACTTAGCAAACTTGGTATCTGGGATGGAGAGGGGGTTATTTTAACACTTTTTGAGACATTTATGTGGGCTCAACATGTTTGTTGATGATGAGCCAGACAGGGAGTAGAGTATAACAGGTGTTAAACAATCTCTTTTGATGGGTGTCAAATCTAGAAAGGACATTTAAGAAAAGCAACTTTTAAGAGGTTTCAAACCTAGATAATATTTTGCAGTTTCATACTTAAGAACATTGAAGAGCTGCCAAGCAGTATTTAGTTTAGTTTAATACTTTTTGCACTATGCAAATAATTGAATATAAAACACCATTTTCAAACAAAATTAACTAATAAAAATAATTTCCATCAAAAATATAATTAAATTAACTACGAGGCGTGTTTTTTAAGTGAGTACCGTTTTGAAATTGGGCCGCTGCGGCTGCCGTTCCACACATGTGCGTTGAATACTGCCATCTGTTGGCTAGCCACAGATGCCATTACGGAAGTATTCAACCGTGTTTACGTCTGTTTGTGAGTATTTAAAATGAATCAGTCAATTGAAAATCTCGTCGACTGTGAAATATGCTCTGTTATTCGTTTCTTCATTCAAAAGATGTGAAAGCGGCTGAAATTCATCAGAAGATCAGTGAAGTGTATGGAGAAAATATTATGAGTGAAGGAATGGTATGAAAATGGGTTAGAGCATTTAAAGATGGCCGCATGAATGCGCATGATGAAGAATGAAGTGGGTGACCTTCTGTCATTACTGAAGACTTGGTGCAGAAAGTTGATGGAAAAGTTCAAGAGAGCAGACGCTTTACAATTTTATCTTTATTTAATGAGTTTCCTCAAGTTTCAAGAAGGGTTCTTTATGGAATTGTGACAGAACACTTAAATTATCATAAGTTATACTCATGCTGGGTACCAAAAATGTTGACTGAGGTGCACAAAACCAAACGTTTAACCAGTACGTTGACTTTTCTTGAGCAATACAGTGATTTTGTGATGATTTTTTAAGCCAAATTGACATAGGTGATGAAACATGGGTGGCTCATGTTACCCCGGAGTTGAAACAACAATCCATGGAATGGGGGCATTCAACATCACCCAAGAAAGCGAAGTTCAAGCAAACAATTTCAGGCCGAAAAATCATGTGTAATGTGTTTTGGGTTAGGAAGGGGGTGTTGCTTGTGGATTTTTTGCTTCCTGGTGACACAATAAATTCTGAGACCTATTGGGAGACCTTAACTAAACTGTGCCGTGCAATCCAAAACAAAAGGCGTGGCATGCTGAGTGCGGGGATTGCTTTGCTTCATGACTACCTGTCCACATGTGGCTAATTGTACCCAAGATCTCATCTCATCATTTGGCTGGAAACAACTTGATCCCCCTCTGTACAGTCCCGATATAGTGCCTAGTGACTACCACTTGTGTGAATGTGGTGAGGTGGGTACCCCAGAACATGTTGTGTTGGAATGTGCCTGTATGCTTGAGATAAGATGACCTAGCCAGCAGGAAGTGCAGGGGAGACTAGAGGTTGATATCCGGAGAGATCCTGCCCATTGGAGGTGGCCTAGATAAGCTGGCAGCGGAAGCTTCAGAAAGAGCCAAGACGGAATATATAAGGGCACTGAGAGATAGAGACGAGGACTGAGACAAAGGCTAAACAGACGGAAGGCCAAAGAAGGAAGGGGGAGAGAGACCAGTGACAGTGACAAGGACAGTGACAAAGACAGAGACAATGACGAGGACAATGAAAGATACAAGGATAGAAACACGGGAAGCGGGACTGAGACGGACGTAAGTGAGGTCTCAGCGGAGGGAATATAGGGAAAGGAGAAGGTTGTTTTTGTAGAATTACTGGTATAAAGCCTTCCATGAGGACCAAGGAGAGATGCCGGGAATTGGCAAACACGAAGCCTTGTGTTACTGGAATACCAGTTTGGCTGATGGATTCGGAGGTTTACTGAGGTAACCCTGGTAATTTCGAGGGATCATCATTCCAGCCAAACAGTGGGAAAGATGAGGGGAAAGAAACGGGATGCATGGGGGAACACTGTGACTGCAGATCCTTCTTCTTGGAAACAAGACGAGTAGGATTAGGTCTTGTAAGAACCCTCTGCATCAAGATGGAGATAGGCGGCTGCTCGGCAGCCTCCTTGTACCATCGTGGCAATGGATATTCCCGGAGGGTAAGAAGTTATTTATGTTAGTTAGTTGTAAGACTAGGATAAGATTAGAATAGGATAGGGAAGGGAGGGTAAAGGAAGGGGTAGGTTAGGAGAAACAATTTCAGGGAATGTAGAAACAGGGAAGGTAAGTAAGGAAGTGGTTTGCGCTTAAGTGTAGATGGAGCGCCAACTCCGATATGGCACCTCCACAGGTGGCGGATAGGGGGATGCTCGCTGCTGTTGGGCTCTCCATTGGACTGGGATGAGAATCCAGGTCTGATGGGGTAACCAGCGGAGGAGGGTACTGGGGAAGTAATATACCTGGGGCGGACCAACTGATGAATGAAATTGTATCTCAGAGATGGGTACTATAGGAGCCAAAACCTGTTTAGATTAAATAAAATTGGATAATGTATGATAGTAAGAATTTTTTTTGGTATTATGTAAATAAGGCCTGGATTTAAAACTGTAAAATTCCAGGCCAAATTAGACCGATATTAAAAAACCCACTTGTCTTGCATTTAAAAAAATATCTTGGTGGCTAGCGCCACGACGATGATGATGACCTCAACACGGCCATGTTGCAGTGGTTATCAAATCACGTGGAATATTTCTATGAGGATGGAATTCAAAAGCTGGTTGTATGACACAACAAGTGCCTTATAATTGGTGGAAATTATGTTGAAAAGTATATTAAAGTACAGGCTTTAATGTAAAAACAAAATTGATAAAAAAAAGTACACTTGAGGGTTTTTAATTTCAAAATGGTACTTACTTAAAAAACACGCCTCATATTTTATTAATTATATTCTTTGATATTAATTCTAAATTGTGTTTTTTGATTTGATAAAAAATGCTATTCACACACACTTCTATTTATTTTATTATGTTATTTATTATTGTTTTTATTTTAGCACCACATCTTATTACTCATTCCGGCTATACGCCTAGTGTGTTAGGAATGAGGAAGATTGGATTAAGAGATGTGCCTGCATTTGCGTGGATAGTGTGGGAAACTATTTAGTAATAACCACTCTCAGTACACCTGGCCAAGATCAAACTAAATATCCCTGTCATCGGCAGTTTAGTCCATACCTTAGACCATGCAGCCACTGAAGCTGGTTTTAATATTATAACTTTAACAAGTTGTATCATATTAGTTTAGAAATCCATTTATTTTAAATTTAAGATTATTCTAAAGAGTCATTTTAAAGGTTCCCATCCTGAATCCAGCTATTTTGACTCATTTCTCATCCTGTTCCCTTCCTGAAATAAAAAAGTCATACCCGTCCATCCCTACCTCACACATAATTTTACTTTAAATCCATTACTGTTTCCAGCCTATGGCTTGGGTCACTTTTTTAATCGAGCCATATATTTTCCACTACTGGCTGGCTTGGCCTGCTTGACAATTATAATTTTTTCTTGTTTATTTCTCAACTTCCCCCCTCCCTCACCCCTCCTTCTATGTAACTATGTCAATTTTTTTTTCAAGTCACTAAATACATTCCTGTAGTTCCTAGTAAGGTTCTTTATGGTGCTGGTAACATTCTCTAGGGGGCCCGGCTGTGTTCTGACAGGTTTTCTCAAAGTCTGCAGAGGGTGAACAGTCGCTACAAGAAGATGAGTGTGACGGTGCCGGAGACAGACCAGAAGCTGCTTAAGAGGAAGATGTCTGATCCGGACATCCATCACGGGCTGCTCGCTGGGACGTGCTCCCCTCCGGGTAAATCCACCACACGGTCCGCGGCCATCTCTATTCCCCAGCATCGGCCTACCGAGCTCTCTCCTCAGAACTCCTCTGTCAACCCTGAAGGTAGGCTTTTGCCATTGCTACCACCAAAATTAGATGTAGGCTGGATCCACTATTTTATTAATCCAACTATTTAAATTTACTTATTAATTAAGAATCATATTTGTGATAAATAGGAATTGTAAAATATATATTTCTCAGTTAAAAAATCACCAAATTGTATCAGAACACTCTTAGAAGCCATTGTTTGTCTCACTGGCATGTTCCTTGGATAACTCTTCAGCAAACTGAACATCTTTTATACTAAGCTAAAGATTGTGTTATATATGAAAGAAGGTACAGGAAAAATGGACAAACCCACATTAAAGGAAACAATCTCGCTATAGTTTTGCGATGAAATGAAGAAGTTACAATAATTATATTGCTACCACTGGATAAAGAGGTGATGGCTGCCTCTCGAAGAAAATTGATCATTACCACCCATTTCCCCTGACCTAGGTTTCATTCTTTCGTTACACACCAGGAGGGAGTTAGAAACATGCAATGCAACTTTTTAAAAAGATAAATAATAATTAATAATAATAATATATATATATTGGAGTAAACAAAGAAAACCAATAAAGAATAATAAGACATAGATACAATCATTTAAAAACAACAAATGTACCTCATAAAGTGAAATGAAGTTGGCTTTTAATAAGCTAAAGATTTGAGATTTGAATTTTTGTCTGAGCACAAAAACTTCCTTTCAGTCTAAAGGCTTTCTGAATGAACTGTAAACCTGCACTTTCTTATGATGGTATGCGGGTCTTCCTTCTCACTGAGTATAGCCATTAATATTCCTTTTACTTCTTTGCTTAGTCTCATTTATATTGTTAATAAAAACATATAATTACATTGACATTAATAAATGAATGTTAAACTTCTTGGGAATGAGACAAGAAATGTATAAAACCATATAATCTTAGTTGGTATTTTTTTTTTCCCTTAGTGAAGTCGAAAGCGTTTGTGGCTCATAGTAACCTACTGGAAGGAGAAACAACGTCACCCCCGTTCCGACCTGTGGTGGGTAGTGCGGGATCTCCGAGCAACTCTGGACATACACAAGTCAACCTGATCCTACCGGGCCGTGCGCTCATCAACCCTTTTGATCCATCACATGTCACCATCAAGCTCACCTCTAATCGTAGGCGATGGACGCACATATTTCCTAAAGGTATTTATGAAACAAGGTATCCTTTGTTTATTGTTTATCGTGAGAAGGTTGCAACTTTACCTTGCACATTTCCACTATGAAGTAGCTTATAGGATAGGGTCATAGTGGAATCTGTCAAGGTGAGACTCACACTTTTCAGGCTAAACAGAGTGTACATAAAATAGCAATTAAAACAAATACAATATGGCTGGAACTTTGAAAAGATTAACATTCTCCACATTTTCCCCTGATGCCATTTGGAAAAATAAATTAATGGTTTCATCGTAAAGAATATTTGTTTTCATAGTCCACATCCAGGCTTTGTTTTGTCAAAAGATATCCAGAGGGAGAGTGAAATGCACAATGCATTTCGCTTGAAAGAGGAAACCTCTTTAAGGTAAATATTGGTGCAGTCATACAAGATTCACCCGCTTTGGTGGCCGCATGGTCTAAGCTAGCTCTTGCAATAAACTAAACTGCCGATTACAGGAAGATTGGGGTTTGAATCCTGGTCAAGTGTACTGAGTGAGTTTTTTCCTGACAGTGTTCCACTCTACCTCCACGCAACTGTTGGCACACTTCTATTAAATTCAACCTTCTTCATCCCTAATTCATTAGCGTAATTATGTATGAAGATAACCTGAACATGTATTATTATTATTATTATTACTACCTGCTTGGGTTATACGCACTCCCTGAACATGTAGTAAAACTAAAATAAAATTTATTATCCTCCTGGACATATTGTTTTAACTTGTTAGCCGATAGCAGAATTGCGGTCTAAATCTGAAAATAACGGCGTATAACCCTCATTGGCTGTCACATAATTCAAGGCAGTGTATTTTTCAAATTGTTGGTTATCTCAGTCTTGTGAGGCAGTTTATAATATTCTTTGACCTTTTTGCTATGTTAATTAGATATATCCGATCTCAGCATTATAGCCATTGAATGCGGAAATCGACTTTACCCCACGGCGTGTAAACTTTATCTACCTTTGCTGCGACAGTCAGAAATAGCCACAAGAGTGTTAAAACAGTGAATTTTTCATACTATCATGCCCATGCGCCTTTGACATTTGGGAATAGTTTTGAGAACTGTCTATCACCAGCTGCTAAATCATAACAATAGTAGCGCTTGTTTACTTCTGCATTTCACTGCTTGTAGCATACGCGCAATATTTATGTAGCAGAAAACATTGTTATTGTGGATTGATTTAAGGCCTCACTCTTGCACTAGACTATTACCAGTGATAAGTAGGTCAAGGTTTAAATCCAAGTTTAATTAATTAAGGGTAATTTTTCATTTCACTGGTTTCCCACTCTCTTTCCACACAAATTTGAGTACATTTCCTTTAAAATCTTACCTTTGTCATCCTTACTCCATTAGCTTATTAATGTTTTAGGATAATTAATCACTGATATGTTTGTTGTTCCTTTCAGGCCCTAGCGGGGTGTTGATTCAGCAGCATCACTACCAAGCTGTACCGGCGATATCCTCAGAGGAGCAGATGTTTGAGACAGTGGGAGGGGTGGGGTCAACGTTCAGCACCTCCCCGGGCAATGAAAACCATGCACCCAACATCGTGGGATCCCTCCCCCGCTCTGCCTCGCAGATCACCTTCCAACAAGAATGTGAGTGTCTTTATACACATTTACGCATGCACACTGTTGTTTGCCAGATATGGTCCAATTTTCTTTGGAAAGGCCTCGCATAAAATACAGATATATATTTTTGCAGTTAACGTTAACAATACCCGCCTCATTGGTCAAATGATCTAAGGCGACTCATGTTAGACTGGCCTGCGGATGATGGGGAGAACAGGGTTTGAATCCCTGTTGGTTATACTTAGGTTGGTTTTTACTAATTGGTTTCCCATGCTTCTTCCATGCAAATACAGGTAGATTACCTCTAAAATGCTTCCTTCCTCATCCCTACCCCATAAGAGTAACTATTATACTGTATATAAACTGAACATACAGTAAGACACAATGTTATTTTAAAAATTGTTAACGTATTACTATAATTTTAGTAAACCTCTGCCAAATTTTGAATTAAAAATTTTTTAGGAATTGAATTCCATTTGAAATTCCAATTATTTTTAGCTGAAAGATTCGTATTGGTTTTTGAAATTTTATATTCAAGTAAATATCAAATTTGAATTCAATGTAATTGAATTTGAAGTTCAGATCTCACAGGGAAATATATGAACTTTATTTTTTTAAAGAAGTTAGCATATATCAATTAATTATTTTGAGTTGACCATATGAACTCATCAATCTCATCATAATTAAAATATAATTATTATTTGGACTCATTCAAAAATGTATATAATGAGCCTAGTATTTTATTTAGTATTTGTGTTTCATATCCCATTATTATAAGATAGTCATTTCAAAACATTTTAATCATAAAATATTCAATTAGAATCAAATTCATACTATTTTTATTTTATAATATTTGGATTAGATTTTTGTTTTGCATCATTACTTTTTCCAGGCTATGGTCAATTTTTTATTCTAGTTATATGTTTTCTACTACCGGCTTGCTAGGCCTGTCATAGCTTCATGTGCCTTATAATCTTACTTAAGACTAGGACAGGCACAACACCCAGCCCTAGACCATCACTGAAAGGTTAAACCCATATTTCACCAATGATAAATTTTTAGGCCATGTTAGGAATCAAACCCAGGACCCTTAGCTCAGTATACACTACCAACTAAGCCATGGTGTTGGATTATTTGGATTAGATTCATAGATGAACATTTTGGATTCACATAAAGCTTGATTTTCAGTGGGTTTTTTTTACAGGCATTGATAATATTTAGTATTTATCAAGAGTTACAAAATCATAAAACCAGCAGACATTGAACATATATTTTTATGCTTTGTGACAGCCATGAAGGGGCGGTCATTCTCACGACCCAACCTGTTCTCAGACAAGGAAAGAGAAAGAGTAAAAGACAAGGACAAAGTTGTCAAGACGAACAAAAGCTTGACCCTGCTCTGGGGTGCCACAGGAGAACAGGAGTGGACGCCGGCGCTCACCACAGGTCAGATATCACCACTATCATGGGAGTGACATGCTACTATCTGTAATGTACGTCCCTCTACTGATCCTGGGATTGATTCCCAGAAAAGGCATATTTCTTTATACCATTTAGTTGGGTTTGCTTTACTTTTGTTATGTGATAAATTAACTATCTGGGGTGTGTTTGCTGTGTTTGTCCTCGAGTTAAGGTAGTATAAATTGCAAATAGGCAGTAAAAACCTTGTATTAAAACTATCTAAACTCTTTTTATAATTTTGATTATGATATATTTTGATGTTCTTCTTTCTTTTGAGATATATTTTGTATGGAAGAAGGTACAGGAAAGGCAAATAAAACATATAGAAGGGAACGAGCACAGTATATCTTTTACATTGGAAAGGAGAGCACTGTTCACACTTAACATTGCTGCCACTTAACAAAGATTTAATGACTGTCTCTTGAAGAAAATCATTCACTTATGCTTAATCTTTCGAGCTAGATTTCATTCAATGGGTGTGCTAAGCTTCGAAAATTTCAACTTTGCTTTGATTATTCATTCCATTCGACTTTGATTTAAGAGTTAAATTCCAGTTTCGACAATTCCAAAGCTTTGAAAAAAAAAATTGAAATTAAAATACACATTTATGTTTATTTTTAAAAGTTTTCTTCTCCTATTTCCATCAGTAGTGTTGGTGTAGAAAAAAAAATCTTAAACAAAATAGCTATTACACTTTATTACTTAATTTATCATTTTAAGACAATATATTTTAATTTTATTTGCAATATATCATTTTGTAAATTATATTTAATATCAAATTTACATAAATCATGCAAAGTATGATATTTTTGATCCAATATTAAACATTTCTTTAAATATTATAATTTCAATACGGTTTCAGAAATATTTCATATTATTCGATTTGATTTTGCTTTGAATTGAAAAAATTGACTATTATTTCATTCGATCATAACTCATTGGAAGGGAATGTAGAACTCAGAGCGTAACTTTCTAAGTAGTAAAGAGAGTTGAAGAAACACAAAAGGGAGAAAAAATATTGGTAGAGATCAACAAATAACTAGGGCTGTGCGGGATCTCGATCTTTGGGAGAAAAAAAAATCGGGAAATTGGCTGTTTCTGAAATTTTGGCAGGAAATAATATTTCTTGGGATTTTTTGGTAAAAAATATAAAGAAGTTACAATTAAAGGCTGTCTGTCAATGTCACGTTTGTATTCAAATTCAATCAAATATCATATCAAAAACATTACTCAACACCTGCTATTCATAATATTATTTAGTTTATTTGGAAAACTTACATTCCTTTTAAAAATATGTATGAAAAAAGTGCATTGAGCAAAAACATTTAGTAATGAATAAAATGATAAAGTATTAGGAAAAAAGTAGAACACAAATAAAAGAAAAGACACTAACACAAATTTACACACACTTCAATATTTCGATGCTATTAAAGCACCTTCCTCAGGAAGTAGTAGTAATTAGACTGAAGAGGATGTTGTCTTCAATGATGCCAACTTGATTGGAAAGGATGAAAACTTCTCTGATGAAGATTAAATTCCATGAAAGTTTGTCATTTACTGTGTGGATGGTAGGTGGTGCTGGTGTAGTCTCTGGGTAGAAATTAGCGAATATTTAGGTTAGATGGTTTTCTAGAATTTAATCTTCATCAGAGAAGTTTTCATCCTTTCCAATCAAGTTGGCATCATTGAAGACAACATCCTCTTCAGTCTAATTACTACTACTTCCTGAGGAAGGTGCTTTAATAGCATCGAAATATTGAAGTGTGTGTAAATTTGTGATAGTGTCTTTTCTTTTATTTGTGTTCTACTTTTTTCCTAATACTTTATCATTTTATTCCTTTTAAAAATAAATTAATACAAAAAATTTAATTGTATACTTTTTCTTTAAATATTTTTTTACAAGATTACAGAATTCCAATTTATTTTTTCAGACCTATAAATGTTGCAAAAAATAAAATAAAAAGAGTGTTGGTCCCTTTTCATGACCTTATTCAAAAATATCTATCACTACATTAATCTTAATTGGAACTATCAAATTTGATCCCTTTCTGATCAAATTTCCATTAGCTTCTAATTTTATTATCAAATTACTTTTATTTCTTTTTCATTAAAAGGAACAGGAAGGCTAAGTTTAGACTAAAGTTATAAAGCTGAAAAATAAATATAAGCCAAAAGTGGGAAATTGTTCTTTTAATGTTTCTTTCCCCGTTCTCGCAGGTAATAGTCATTTCCCGCTTGAAAATTTACCAAAGTCAAATTGTAATTTCCACACAGGCCTACAAATATTGTAAAAGAAAAACACAGGAAATGCTCATTGAATGTATATGTATAATATTATATTTCTAAACCTTTGTACCTTCTTCCATGTATATTGTCACATTGTTACTTTCAAAATAATAATTTTATTTTCAACAAACTATTTTCATAATTAGACTTTTTTAAGGCATGAAGGTTTTTTCTAACATAGAGTTTTTTTAAGTATCATCCTTATTTATAAACTCAGTGTTATTTTAGTGTAAAAAAAGAGAAGGAAACTTTACTCAGAACGAGACTACAAATAATTTTCCCTTTTAAAATGTTTACTTTTTATTTTGGTTTGCTCGCTCACTTAATTTTGACAGAATTTTGCTTACAATTTTTGGTGTCATATTTTTGTATTTTGAACATTAAATACATATTACACGAACATTATCCACAAAACTAAAGTTTATGTTACCTGTTAATCTTAGTTTTTTCCCCCTGCATGTTATACATTATCAATCGCTAGATGTTTCTACGAAGTATCGGGAAACCTTTTGAAGCAGACATTCATGTAATCTTGTTGTGTTGTTTTGTTTTCTTTCCATGTCTTCCTGTGGAACGTGTGAACGGGTTGACAACTGCGAAACATTGAAATCAGTCGGCAAAGTTATCATAGGTTTGGAATTGTTTCAGATTCATCTCTTGTTGGGGAATTAAATCTTGTAGTTCAAACTTTCCTTCAGATTGTTGCTTTAAATCCATGATGGCTTTTGGACTATCAATTTAAATCAGCTTTGTTATACAGAAAGTCTTTGGCTTGCATGTATTAGAGTTACACTGCTTTGTAGATCTTTGGTTTTGATGGTTTGTTTTATGACTAGGAATGCTATATTTCTATCATAATCGAAATTGATAAAAATAAAAATAAATGAAAAATAAACTAATAATTGTAAATTTAATGAAGAAAGTCCACCTTGGGAAAGAGGAAAATTTTATCCCACATTTTTCTCTTTCCTTAGGTGAGCTTTCTTCATTAAATTGACACTTATTAGTTTATTTTTTCTTTATTTTTATTAATTTCCCTCATAAAATTATTTAGCCATTGCCCCATTGGGCCACCTCACTTTTAAACCTAGGAACACTATATGTGTTACTGTATGAATTAGTTTTCTTATGCTTACATTGATTTTTAGATTTATATACTTGATATAATAACAAATTTCATTTTCTCAAAAGAAAATTTCATATGTTTTATTATTATTCACTATCAACTAAAACAAATATGTCAAAAATAAATTGTATTTAAGCATCATTTGACTTACACAGTGTTTGAACTTGGCTGGAAACCTTCGGAACAAACTATCCACGTAAGCCAAGGACTTATTTTGTATTTTAATCCATCATTTACTTAAAAAATAAAACCTTTATTGATCAATAGCTGAATCACTTTAAAGCTGTGATCTAGATTGTTTGAATCAACAATATGAAGGATTTTTTTTCTACTGGTTTGTTTATTTATGTTTCATTTTTGTAGATGCTTGCACTTTGGGAAACCTTGGTGCAGAGCCTGGCTCCATAAATATGGTGCATATTTGACCACACTCTCATTTTATTAGTGCACAATGGTGTCAGCAATGGTGATCACTTTTCGGGGATTGTCCGACACTGTAACTAATAAAGTCACTCAATTTGAATGGTTCACAGCTGTCTTTAATATCTTGTCTCTTATTAATGCTTTTTTGCACTGCATTTCATGACTTGTTTGGTGATAAAGCTTACCTCTCTACTCTTATTAAAAATATATATTAATAGGTCATAATGTCACTAAATAAATATGATTGAGGTGTAAAAAATGAATAAATAAAAGTGAAACAACACTCTTACATATTTGATGTTCTTTGCTTATGTTTGTGCTTCATTCTTTACACTTTGTATTTATTTAATGATATATTATTATAATACAATAGAAATTGTGGGTTGAACAAACATTTTAGCAATAATTATTTTTATATATTTATGTCCCGTTTAAAATCCCTTAAAACTATCATCATGAAGTTTCCAGCCACTGGCTCGGTCTTTTTGGAACATAAACCTCTCCAATGTATTCTTTCTCCTTCTCCACACTCCTCTGGACTCCCTTCAGCCACCTGTCCCTTGGTCTTCCTCTTGGCCTTCTTACTTGGCTGTACCACCCTAGTCCTGACTTCTCCATCTTGTTCTGCACTTAAAACCATCATTTAAACAGTTTAAAAATAATCATGGCAACAATGTGACTTATACTGGTATTGTTGTGGAAAGAAAACGTTTCAAAACACAAACATTATTATGTCAGTTGCATTCCCACTCAGTTTAAAAAGGGCTAATCATGTGGAACTGCTCGTGGTTGTATCAAAATGTCATCTGAAAATGTGTGTTTGTTTCAAATGTGTAGGTATTGAAACAAAGTTTTCTTTATTTAATTAATTCATTTGTTTCATCTGATGCAGCTCTCCATGAAAACTACATATTAATTTAAATTTGGTCTTGTGATCTTGTTTCATTTTGAAATCCACCTTTTTGATGGCTTGAAACCAACTGTCTGATTTAGGCAGGGAACTGATTACGGCTTAGAGATTTAAATAGGATCCTCCAACCTAGCTTCACACACATGTTTGATATTTCTCCACCAATCAAAAGAGAGAGATTTTTACAGGGTTGATATTAAATTATTTCTAGTTTTGTTGGAAATCACAAAAATATTTATTAAGTAAATAATGGTGCCAAATAGATAGATTTAGTGGACATTTAAAGGTGGAAATAAGGTCAAGGATTATGCTTAGGGTTGTGCGATGCTTTGAAACTTCAACTTAGCTTCAAATCAAATGTCAGCTTCGTCTTCACTTAAAGAAAAATTCTGGCTTTGACAATTAAGAAGCTTCACCAATACAACTATTAACATAAAAAAAACTAAATTTATGGTCATTTATTATCATTCTGAGATGTTATATACATTACAAATTAAGATTTATATGGAAAAATCTTAAATAATTCAATTGTCAGCTGTGATAGTAACTTTATCTACACTAATATTATAAAGAGGAAAGATTTGATTTTTTGTTTTTTTGTTTGTAATGGATAAACTCAAAAACTACTGGAACGATTTTAAAAATTCTTTCACCAATATAAAGCTACATTATCAGCAATTAACATAGGCTATATTTTATTTTGAAAATGGAATTTATTCCTCATAAAAATATCGATAGTCACTCATATTTTATGGTAAAGTCTATTATGATTCTTCAATATGTGTGTTGAAAATAATGCGGGGTGGGGGGAGGGGGAAGGGTCTAGTTTATTAGAATAAAACAAAATA
Organism: Timema shepardi; assembly: GCA_902151425.1. NCBI lineage: Eukaryota > Metazoa > Arthropoda > Insecta > Phasmatodea > Timematidae > Timema > Timema shepardi. The sequence continues at coordinate 549,266 of CABFVX010000044.1, read as the reverse complement.
GTACAAACATTTGTACAATGAAAGTATTATTAGCTTTCTACCTAATGGCAGGTCATCACGTGATGACTCTCCACACAGTTCTGTTCTCGGTAATCCTCGACATCCGTCTGTAATTGCCTCTCACCTTGATGTTATCTATTATCTGGTACCGTCGACATCCGCTTTCCCTCTTTCAATACACCATTCCTTACATAAAAGCCATTAACAGACATTACCTTCTCAAGCAGTGTCCAATTCAGTTTTTCTTCCTGTTTTTGATAACCTCTGATAACCTTTTCTTTTCATCAACTCTCTCCAGCTTTTACTCATTCCTTATTCTTTCTGTCCAGATTATCTTTTCTGACCTCTTCCACACCTGCATCTCAAACATTTCAAATCTTCGCTCCTTCTCCTTCCTTAAAGTCCCCATATCCGCCCCATATGCCAAACTCCAAAAAAGCACTTGGCCAATCTCTTCCTTAGTCCTTTATCAAGGGGGCCACAGAGAAGTCGCTGTTTGATATTAAATGCTACCTTAGAGCTGGCTTTGAAACATTTATAAATTAATTTAGTGTATAAACTTATATAAATAACTACAATATAATACTTTTTTCAAGCCTTAAAACAGTTAACAAAAGTTATTTGAACTTTGATTTTGCTTGTATAATATTTCATATATTCGATTAAAGTTTGCTTCAAATTTAAAAATAATACTTGGCACACCCCTAGATTACTCATTTTCCAACAAAATGCAGGCCCGTAAGTTCACATTTAAAAACAAAACATATCACAATCATTTTTGGGACACATTATTCCCTTTCTTCAGCAGAAGACCTCCTTTATGTTCTAGATAGGGTTTGAGGTGACCTGAAAATTACTTTGTTGCGGAGGGGCTTGCAAAGTTAATTTTTTCTATTCAAAGTCTAATAGAATGTATAAAATATTCCCAAAGCTTATTTGAACCTTTAATATTCTGTAAAATATTGTTTATAAAATCTTAATATTTATATAGCTTTAGGCATTAAATATTATATGTAAGGGTTTAGTTGCAAAAAATGTACCTATCTCTTCCAAAATTGGTAAATCATGTTGCTATTACAACATATTATTCAACTACTACAAAGTTTTCTCATCTTCGAAACAACAAAAAATGTAAATAATAAAAGATAATTGTGTATTTTCTCAGTAAATACTTTAATACTTTAGGAATTGGAGGCATAAGAATGAAGTTTGTGAGAAGCTTGTTAGCTGTCATGAGGAGAAACAAGATTAGGAATGAAATTATGGGGACAAGAGTGGGAGTACGAGGAGTACATGAGATACTGGAGGAAGGAAGGCTGAGATGGTATGAGGATGGAAAAAGAAAGGATGGCAAAGAAAATGTTAAAAGTGAAGTATGTAGGTAAAAAACCGCAAGGGAGACCAAGAAAAAGATGAGAGGAGCAGATAACAAAGAAAAAGTGTTCAAGTGAAAGGAGAAGAATGGAAGAAATTAAAGAAGGAAGAATGGTGGAAAGATAAAGTAAAATGCCAAATAACCTGGCCAGAGGCTGGAAACAATTAATGATGATGACTTTAATGGGTGTAGCATCATAATTGAAGAAGCTGAAATTTTTTTTGAAGCAAGGTCGAAACTAATAAATATAAAAAATCATATCAATCTTTTCATAACTTTGCTCACCCCATTTGTTGTCTTTTTTATTGAATAAATCCATTTGCCCCCCCCCCTTTCCCCTCCCCACCCACCCCCACTATGTTTAAAGAATATTAACAAAGGTAGTCACATATAAATTATGTATGCACTTATAGGGCCAAACTGACAGACCCAACACTTTTCAAGTAAAGCCATATGAGATTTTGAAATTCATATTTCGCTAAGCAGTCAGAGGATAAAGTTAAAGTTAGAAAAATTGCACTATCATTCACCTGGTAATGGGAGGTATTCTATACTACAATGAAAAAAACACATTCTCAATGAAAATTCCAGCCTTCCCAAGCAGATTCAAGATGCCATGTTGGCACATGTTTTAATATGCTTTGTTCTTAAATACTTTTTGTATACACAGCTGTGCATAAGTCTTTGTTTTATTTTACATTCCAAACAGACATGTCCAAGAATTGAATTTGACATATTTTGTTTTCTTATATTTGGAAGAAGGTATAGGAAAGGTTGATAGAAACATATAAAAGGGACGAACACAATATGACTTTTACAATGAAAAGAAGAACACAGTTTACACTTTACCTCGCTGTCATTGTACAAAGAGGTAATGGTTGCCTCTTAAAGAAAATCGATGGTTACCACCCAATCCCCCAACCTAGGTTTCATTCTATCAGAACTCATCTTGAAGGATTGTGAAACGCTCAACACAACTTCCTAAAAGAGGAAACCATGTTTTATTTTGAAATAATGTTTTGCTCTTGATAATATTTTTTTCGTGATTTCATTCAAACCATTCAATAAATTAAAAATGTGACAGTGAAAAAATACATCTTTACGATATTAATATATGCATTCTATATTGATTTTAGTACATTATAGGCTTGAAAGTTCGAGGTTCCATTAAATCTTAGCCAGTCATCAAAATAAAATTATGTTTTTAATACAGTAGCACATTGTGATATTTGAGAAGGGGTTAGTTTCCGAGATTTGATCCCTTCTCCTATCCCTTTGGGTGTCTACAAACGGAACCATATGTTACAACTCCAGTAACATTAACATTAACATATTGCCTCACATGTAGAATGTGTTTGGCTTATTCACCAGGTTCGTTCCTATTGAACTGTCATTGTATCATGTATGGTTGCTAGTTTTTTATAAATTATCTTAGGGCCAGTTTCATAGTCAGACTGAGTACGCCTCAAGTGCAGCGCTTTACTAAATACAAGACAAGACCTACATAAAACAGAATGGAATGGACCAGTTTCATAGTCAGACTTAGTACGCCTCAAGTGCGGCGCTATACTAAATACAGGATAACACCTACCTAGATCAGAATGGAATGGGCCATTTTCATAGTCAAATTTAGCACGCCTCAAGTGTGGCGCTATACTAAATACAAGACGACACCTACCTAGAAGAGAATGGAATGGGCCACTTTCATATTCAGACCTACTACGTTTCAAGTGCGGCGCTATACTAAATATAAGACGACACCTACCCAGACCAGAATGGAATGGGCCATTTTCATAGTCAGATTTAGCACACCTCAAGTGCATGGAATGGGCTAGTTTAAAATAAGAAACTGGCTCATTATATTCAAGTTTAGATGTTGTCTTGTATTTAATATAGCACCGCACTTGAGCAGTGGTAAGTCTGACTATGAAAATAACTCTTTGTCTATTTGGTTTATTACATAGTGACATTTTTCTAAGTATTCTTTAACTCAAAACTTCACTTCTCTGCTAATTATTCTTGTGCTATTCTGTATAGGCCAGGTTTTTGGTAATTTGATGTAGTCTCTGTCCCATCCCCATAGAATTATAGAGACTTGCATAGGGTTCACCTTTGCATTAAGAGTGAAAAATTTTCTAAAAAAACAAGGGAAAATTTTCCCTCTCACATCTTTTGATATCCCATTAGCATAGTTAATGTTTGCTTATAACCCCAACCATTACTAAGACTCAATGAATAATAAACATATACAACCCTAATCCTGTAAAAAATTAATAAATCACTGTTTGGCAGCTATAGCTATGGTGGTGCAATTTTGATGTTTTTTGGTCTTAATAAAGCACTGGGTGCCTTGTAGACATGTTTGTGTAGTGTCACTCTTTGCACTAAGGTTTTCTCACATTTTGTAAATCTTTTCTAGCAGGCTGCTGTATCTCAGCTGTGGCTTTGTAGTTTGGAATAGAATTTCATATGGGGTTGGAAATAATCGTTTCTGTAATAGTCGCATCTTTATTGAAGTTTATTAACATAAACAGCACTGTGAACAGCTAATTATTTTATTCTCATTCAATAAAGTAATCTTTGAAAATGTATACATAGACATAATTAATTCAAAATAAATTAGACCTTTCTTTAATAGGTTCAATGGGGTCTTTAAAATATTCTTTTCTACCTCGATATGCATTTGTCCAAAATACCCTGCTCGACTGCTTTGACTTTCCAAAGACAGGTGTGCAACTGAGGGGTATCAAGATGGGCCACATCCATTGACATGAGCTGCCATTGACTTAGGATAAAATACTTTTGTTGACAAAACAATTGTCATCTTCAACTCACTTAGAATTACTAACCAGAATTATTGTAAGAAAAATCTAAATTTTTGTGATATTATGATTGGTAAAAAGCTTAACATCAATTTATCTTTGAGCAAATTCTTGTTTTTCAATTTTTCAAAAAGTTAATATTTTAAGTTGATACCTATAATTGGTTTTGATATTTTTTTATTTTTTTGTGTGTACAGTTTCCAACCCTACTAATAGTCTTCTCAGGTGAAGTGTACTTTGTCTGTTTTCAATTTATTGATACTTAGTTTCACTTGTCAATTTGATGTGATGCTAATCATATAGCAATTAGGTTGTTAAAAAGTATTATTCTAACTTCTTCAGTGGATATAAATCCAAACGCCAGCTCATTGAATTTTTTTTTTACACCGGTCGTTGTAAAATAACAAATTAGAATGAAGGCAGGTAGCGTGAACCCGACTCACTGGAAAACATTGCAGGCTTACAAAGACTCGGAAATTAGGCAGAACAGATAAACTTTTGATCTTGTTTACTTTTAAAATGAAGGATTTTTCAGTGTTTTTAAAGTAAACTTTTGAACTTAGTAACTAAGTTTTGTCAACGTTTCTAGTGAGTATGTAAGCATTGCATCCTAACCTCATTTTAAGTTTTTTTTTATTTTCATCACTTTTGATCCACTTTTAACGCATCATCTCTTTGCAAGGTGAAATTACGTGGCATCAATTTCACTGAATGCTGTAGTTGTTTCTTAGAACAAACACATTATTCTATGGGATGTTTTATGATATTTTTATAGAAAATAGTTTTTGTGTAGTTTCTTGTGCCTTTACAACTTTGTGGAATTATTAATGCAATTTCTCAATTAATTCAGAAATCATGAACATAAAAACATAATCTGTTACTTGAAACATAGTGTTTATTTGCACCGCGCCTTACAACCCGTTTGGATTGTACGCATATATACTAATTACATTAATGATTTTAGGGATAATGAAGGTTTTATTTACACGACGTGTATCCACATTTGTGTGGCAGGAGAGTGGAAAACATTTGAGGGAAAACCACCATCAGTACACCCAACTGGGGTTGAACTTCAACCTTCTCGTCTTTGGCAGTCTAGTCTATTGTGAGAGTGACACCTTAGGCCCTGCGGCCACTGAGGTGGGTTTGGAAGTTGTTCTACTGTTCCTTGACTATCCACAAAGTGTATAGCCTTGATTTGATATCATAAATGAGTCTCACACTCAATTTAAATTGTTTTCTCTAAAATATTAAGAACCAGAGTTCAAAAGTGCACATTAAATAACATAATTAACGTTATTAAAAGTATTTTTTCTTAAATATTAAATATAGCTCTGAAAATGCATGTATCTTGTATGCCTCATTTGGTAGTCTTTAGCTCAATCAATTGAAATGTTTGTTTTATGGATTCCGAGATAACTCTTTAAATGTTTGTATTGGCAACATACATAATGTAATGGAAATGGTGGTTTCTTGCACAATGCAAGTGTTAATATTGTCCGCATGTGTTCATTTCTTGAATCGCAAAGGCTTAGTAGAAAGTAGTGGTTTGTATTTCCTTTGAAGTTTTTGGTAGTGAATATATATCACCCCTGTTTGTTTTTTTTAATATTAGAAATAAATCATTGGATAGAATATTTTATTGATTATGTACTAGTATAATTTGTGTTAAAATGTCATGTTCAGTTGCTAATAGTCTATTTGAGATAAACTAAAACTAAAAAGATGAAATAATATTTTTCATGTGTATGTAATTATCTGTACTTTATAGATTTAGGGTTACACATTTATATAGTGTTTGTTTTTACTTGTCAAATATTATAATAGCTTGTCCGTTTAGTTACTTAGCTTAGCAAAAGAAACAGTTTTGATTAGATATTCATTTGACAAAACAAATATGTGTTTGGGGATGAAACAGGCTGGCTCAAGACCGGTATTGTGGCCATACTATATTGAGTTTGATTCTCTCCAAGAAATTTACTACACCGGGACTACCTATGATGGTGATATTATAGTTCGAATCCCAGTTGAGTTTACTGAGGTGGGTTTTTTCCTAATTTTTTTCCACTCTGCCACCACACATTCCACACATTTACGGGTACACTTCATATTAATTCAACCTTCCTCATCCCTACCACATTAGCATAATTATTTATGTACAAATATAAACCAACTACTCTACAAAGGGTCTGGTAAGGATTTGAAATTTCTTCTGAAAAACACACAGAATTTAAAACTCACAAGAAAACCAAGGATTTGTCAGGAAATGTGTTAATCAATCAGGGAAAATAGTATATTTTACTATCTTGAGGGAAAAAGATATTTTGAATAGAATCTTTTTCAAACAGTGTTCTTTATCAGTTTTTATTTTTAATTGCTATTAAAAAGTAATTATTTATATCAATTCATATAACATCTTTATTTAAATTAAGAAAATAGGAGCAACCGTATTTGAGAGGTGATGGATAAATGTCAAGAGGCATATCCTTCCATATATCAGTTCCACACAATAATTCAAATTCTTAGTTATATCCCGTGCCTCTATTTTTGATTAAAGGGACTTTTAGAAGGACAAACTAATCTTATCCCATATATCTCAAAATATCGAGTCTTTCTACCAGTCCTCAAATTGGAATACCAAGACCAACACAAATTTGGGAGAGGCCAATATTATGTAATATTTAGAATTCTGACATTATAATATTGAATTTTGAGGTGATAAAATTTAATACTAAAAATATAGATGTCAGAATTCTAAATTAGTTCTAAAAATACTTAGGGGGTGGGAGAACTGAGTGTTTTACAACTTTTCTCCTCTTTTGTTTTACTCTCTGATCTTATGGAAATGTTTCTCTTAATTTTTGTGCATTTGGATTTATTTCTGCTCCTTTTAGATTCTATACTAGGTTGCATGCTTTGAACAAGACTTAATAGCATTTTTAAGGCATGCACAGCTTGTTACGCTACTTATGTAATTTTTATACCATCAAGGGATTATTTTAATCTATTAAATTTAATTTTATTAGAAGAAAAAGTTTTGAAATTCAGCAACAAAATATATGTAAAATTATAACCAACCTTTTTTTTTACTTTGCCCAAGAGAAGTTTTGCTATTTTAATAAGCATTATATTTTTATTCAATTTAAATGGTCTAGCTATTTAATTGATTCTATTCCAAATTACATTTTTTTAAATCTCTTTTCATGATGTTCAAATAATCATAATTATGTAAATATTTAAAAATAGTTTAATGGCACTTAAAATTCCTTTTAACAATCTCCAAATAATTATATTTAAAAATATTTTATGTCTTTTTTTTATTGATTGTATCCGAATAGTCTATTTATGCTTTGATACGTATCCTTGAGAGTTGTATTGGAAATCACGTGATCAAGTTTAGGTCTGTCCGCATAGTCATGAAGGATGCCAATGCATCCCTCTCATGTCCTTGGATCCAAGGAGGGAAGCCACACATTGTCGAAACATCCTTGTTCGGCCTAGGTGCTGAGTTTGACCAGCAACTGTTCTATTATTATCTTATTTGACTGTCAATTTTTTTGTTTTCACCGCCGCGCATAATTACTCGACTCACTATTTCAACTTTATGACACGTGTGTTGATATTTTTTAAATGTTGTGTGAAAAGAAGTCACCAAAAATCTGTAAGTATACCAAATAATAGCACATTCTATTTTAAAATACTATAAACAGGATTATAACTCCTAGAATGTATATTAAAACCAATGGGAATAGTTTTATTTGGGACTAATAGATAGCATTTACATAGTTTCTAAGATCATTGTTAGAGAGCAGCACTGCGGACCCAGGGATGTAGAAAGGTCATTGGCGTTCAAATAATTTGATGCAGTCTTAATTTGGGAAGTGTGTGACAAGTGTGAATTCATTAATACTGCATCTCACGGATCCTTGGACTATTTGGATACAGCCAATATCTTATAGTGGTCATTATTTTTTAGCATTATAATGCTCGTATAAAACTATTTAATACACAAGATTAACACAAGGTAGGTGTGAATAATGGCTTTTTCAACAATCTTGTAAGTGTTAGTGCATCTTTTACTCAACATTAAATTATTTCTCAACACATTTTGTATTTCATAGCTAGCTATTTGAGCTACCAATAAAATTAACTCTAATATTTATATGGTTTTCATTTAGTTTCATATATTGAAGCGGTACATAAAAGAGTGAAGAAGTTAAAGACAATGAAAAAATCAAGATTCCAAACTTAAAATAATAAAACTGTTTTTACTTTAAACCTGCTAATGAGGCACCTTTTGAAGGAAATTTGTCAATCCTATTTTAGGGTTTGGTCCTATCATAACTCTTTAAGAAAGTAATGTAATTATAGCATAATTATCTAAAGTGAATCAAGAAATAACATTTAAGGACATAAAAGTAAACTAGTAAAGAATGACTAAAAAAAATCCCTTCAAAAACTCATCATATGGTCACCATTGGGGGGATGGCAAAGAACCATATTTATTGATTGTGAGACAATTTTAATAATATTAACAATAATAATAATAATAAACTGTGTTGTTTTTATTGCAAAAGCCATAGTTTGTATATCACACTATTTGTTCTTATATGTACCTTCTTCCAAACAATTTTGCTTCAAGTTTTCCTTAAAAGTGTTTGGTCATATAGATAATTTCACAGTAGATGGGTTTTTTTAATCTAAAGTGTATAATTTTGTGAAACTTATTTAAGATGGTTTGTAAATAATTATCCATTATCTAGCTTATTATATTTGAATGAAAAGCATGATTGTGTTAAGTAATTTATTCATTACTAACCATTTTATACAAAGTTTATACTTAGGAGTACTTATATATCCACTTTCAACACAGTTTTTAAAAACCTTTTCATAACGTCTAATGCACATTTTTATTAATGTAGACCGATTTGTCAGTGACGAAATTGAATTAACCAGTTTTAATCATATTTGATTACCTTATACTAAATTTTTATCCATATTTTTTTTATATAACATTAACAATCTTATACATAATATTGTAGTTTAAGAGTTAATTCTGTTACAATCCTAATATAGTTCAATTCAGTTCTATGCATGTCAATTCATTGTGTGAGGAGCTCAACTTGGTAAACGGAGCTAATTTGTTCCTGATAAGGTGTTGACTGGAAGTCCCTGACCATCCCTGCCTGCCTCCCCATCACAACAGACTATTTTCCGGATAAAAGAAGTCTCCAGAATGACTTTGTAGTGTCCGACTATAACCTGTTGCCAGACGACGTCAACGCAGACTTTGCTCAGCGCAGGGCTATCTACAAGAAACCCCTCACAACCAAGGAGGTGTTCCGAGAACTCGTATCACAGCGGCTGGCTCAGGTGAGTCGTTTTCATTTCTTCCATACAAAAATTTCTCCGCATCCTCCTTCCCAAGCACTGTGTATGTAAAAGCCATAGCCGATAATATTATTTTTAATATAAAGTTAAAAAATATTTAGTTTAATATAACATTTGCAAGTTTTAAGAAGAGAGAAAAAAACCCATTATTTAGGGATTAACCATCACAACAAGTAGTCAAATAACAAAACAATTTATAATAATATTAGTCAAAATTAAAATATGAATACAATAAATAATGTTCAAGATGAATTATTTGAGGTTGTGATCATAATTATTATCGAGTATTGAAAATTATAACAAGTAACAACTTAAAACAGATGTATGAAAGGTTAAAATGACAAGAATTAGTAACCATGTGATGCCATGCAAGAGAATAAAATAAATAAATTCATTGAATGAGTTGTTAATTGATCAATGCATAAATTGACATCCAAGCTGCAATTGATTTTTATTTATAAGATGATTTGATTGACATTAAAAACAAGATGCTTGAATAGACAAGTAAAAGTTATTTTGAAAATTGAATAATTAAGATTTTTTAGTTAAAGTAAAAGAATTATCATCGTCAGATCTGGGTTCTGATGAGGTGTTATTCGATCGGCTAGAGAGTGTCTATTTAATCACTTTATAGTTATAAAATGGTCTTAAAAGTAATATTTAAATCACTCTTTTCGGTAGCCGATCTAACTAGTCCAACTTCTCCTCCATATTCTTCTCTTGGTCTTTGTCCACAGCAGCCAGTGGGTTTGGTAGAGCTTCTCGAGGTTAATTAATAATGGTGGGGGGGGGG